>CAUYLG010070084.1:0-136161 GCA_963573385.1 Cacajao melanocephalus
TGAGTAGACATCCTATTTGTTGATGTTGAAGTTATTTCTTTCTGTTTTTCAGTTTTCCTTCTAACAATCAAGCACCTTGGCTGTAGGACAGCTGGAGATCCACTCTTGACCCTGCTTGCCTGGGTATCACCTGCAGTGGCCACAGAATAATTAGGGTTGCTGTTAGTTTCTTCTTCTGTTATCTTTGTCCCAGAAGGATACCTGCCAGATGTCAGCCTGAGCTCTCCTTTATGAGGTGTCTCTTTGGACATACAAGGGTCGAGGAGCTGCTTGAGGAGACAGTCTGCCCCTTATAGAAGCTCAAGTACTAAGCTGGGAGCTCCACTGTTTCATTCAGAGCTGCTGGGCAGGTACATTTAAGTCTGCTGCAATGGAACTCATAACCACCTTTTTTCCCAGGTGCTCTGTCCTGGGAAAGTGGGCCTTTATTTATAAGTTCCTGATGTGCTGCTGCCTTTTTTCAGAGATGCCCTGCCCATCAAGGAGGTAGCCTAGTCACAGTCTGCCAGCAGAGGCGTTGCTGAGCTGCCATGGGCTCTGCCCAGCTGCTGTGTGAACTTCCTTGCAGTTTTTGCTTACAGAGTTATAGTTAGAACTACCTCGGTAATGGCAGTCTGCCACAGTAATGGCAGACTGCCTCAGTAATGGTGAACTGCCTCAGTAATGGCAGATTGCCTCGGTAATGGCTTAATGGTGGACTGCCTCAGTAATGGCGGACTGCCTCGGTAATGGCGGACTGCCTCTGTAGTGGTGGACTGCCTCGATAATGGTGGACTACCTTCCCCCGACAGAGCTGAACTGTCCCAGGTCCAGCTGTGCTTGCCGCAAAACTCTCAATCCAGAGTGTTTCAGATTGCTGGTCTTTGTGGGGGTGGGACCTGCTGAGCCAGATCACCTGGCTCCCTGTTTCAGCCCCCTTTTTTTCAGTTGAATGCATGGCTCTGTCTCCCAGGAGTTCCAGGCTCCAGTTGAAATGGCTGCCCAGATTTGTGAGAGTTTTTGTGTGGAGACCTGCTGTGCTGACTGAAATAGCCATGCTAGAAACTTGTGGCATTTATCAGCCCAGGAATCTCCTGGGTGTGGGCAGTAAAAACTCATTTGGAAATGTGGTGATCACTCACCCTCTGTGTTATTCTCACTGGGAACTGCACTCCAGAGCTGTTCCTATACAGCCATCTTGTATCTCTTCCCCACAGATCTCAGATATTAAAGAAAAAAGAAAAGCGTAGTCTACTGGCCCATGTGCTCCACATAGCATTTGGCATTTGGTGAATACCTGTTGCTTTTCCTAGACAGGCCATGAATTCTCCTGTTTGCCTCAACTCTCAACTTAAAACAAGCTCCTTTCTTTATTTATGTTATCTTTCTATAACTTGATAAATTATTTGGTAGGTAGCCCCTATAAAAGGTTAGAATTTACTAAGTAGTTAAACCTTAGCTAAATGAGCAAATTTCTCTTAAAATTAAAATTAAGAGAAGAGTGATAAGCCTAGGGAAGACAAAGAGTAAACCAAAGTAAGATATGTCAAGACAGGCACTGACAATCTCTCCACATAAGTCAAGGTATTTCTGTGTTTGATGGCTGCCTGCCTCCATTCTCCTTGGCCCTTGCCTGTACTCTTTTTTTTTAAAAAAAAAAAAAAAAAAAAAAAAAAGGCCTCACTAGGAAACTGGCATAAAGATAAAGCAAATAAGTTTTGTATGTCACCTGTCCTTGTTCAGGAAGGTGAAAACCATAGGAAAAAATATTCCTTGCTCAAGTGATTCTAAGTTTGCTGAGTAAAACGGATTTATGATAAAACTGTGTTGTATCTTCTGCTCTTTGAGGATCAGCAAGGATGGATTCTGTGATATCTCACTGTTAAAACATTCCAAAGATAAACGACTTGCTTATTGATGAGGACTAAGTTTTACTTCCTCACTAACAGACCAGAAATCCACTTCTGTATGTCCATTTTGGAATTAATGTATTATATTAAAGGTGGGGGAAAGGGTTCTAAGGAGGATGAACACTGATAAAGGAATAACAAAATGTCAGGATATTCTTTGCATTTCTAAATGATTTTCTGTCTTTTTTGTTTGCCTAAATAACTAGATGGGTTTTATATATGTAATGGAGGCAGACTTGGGGCACAGAGATGGAGAAAACTGAATTGTGCCACACAATTGAGTGGGAATTCTGACTCCCCAGAGGCAATCCAAGAGAAGGGGGTAAGAAAAGTATCACAAAATGACAGAAGTGGAACCCTCAGCAGTTGTTGTGGCTAGTCAGGCCAGTGAGAACTCCCTGTGTGGAATAAAGACCAGGAATGACTTATATGGGATTCTAACTTCCCTTAATACACTTTCAATACTTAGTTCTGCTACACACAACCTGCCTAGTATCTGTGGTTTCTTTGATAAGGAATCAAGAGGGGGCTGCATTGCCGCTGGGGTCAGTGGCAACAGTGGCAGGTCAGAGATAAAGAAACTGTAAGGCTTAACCAATGACAAGAAGTCAGTGGAGGCAGGACATTGAAGTCAGGTGACCATGAAAACATAGTCTTTTTGAATTTACAAAAATCTTTAAAAAGGAAATGGGTATCCACAAGACAAAGAATTAGGGTATGATTTGGTCTTGCCTAAATCCAAAGGGGCAAGGTAACTGCCATTCACATTTTGGTTACAAATATATTAGCCATCCTGTGCAACTGAACTGGTGTGACCCAAGACTTATAAGCCTTATCAAGAGTTGAGTCCTACTGTTCTAACCACCTGCTGTCAAACATCTCTATGCACCCTCCTACTTTTAAGCCTAAGTAGTTTAAAATCAAGTATACCAGTAAATCTCAAATAATCTACCCCACTTATGGTATCTTCCAGCCTAACCAATTACTTCAGTACCAACCCAGCACTGAGCCTCGACAGGCACCTATTAATGCAATTAAGTAGTTAATTTTTCTAGGATCTGTACAGCTGCAGCTGTTAACATCAAAATAGTCCTCATACTGCCGTGTCCTGGAAAAATCAAAGCAGCAATATCTTTAAAAATGTCATGGAACTGAAAACTCAAAGCACAGAGAAAAATGCCACCAGCTGTAGACAGTAAAATCTATTCTATCTGACTGGCTACATGTCAAAGAATCAATGCCTGTCCCGAGAGATGAACATGAACTAGTGCGTGAAGAGCTGCATGTTCAAGATTATTAAGATTGCAAAGTGATAATTCACAAAACACTGAACCCAGAGTTACAGTCTTGCTTCTCCTCCAATATTCAGTTCATGGAAATGGACTTTGTCCTTGCCTGACAAGTTCAAATCTCTGCTTCTGTGCTTTATGCTTCTATTCAGCAGCAATTCATTCTTTTAACACATGCATTTGTCCAGTAAACATTTACTGAATGCCTATCATGAGACAGGCACTGTGTTATAATAGTAATGCAATACAGATCATTATCCCTGCCTGCAAGGAGCTTACAAACTAGTGATAAATGGACAATTTACCTTACCTTCTCTAATAAGAACAGAAGAAGGAAAGTCTTTTCATATAGAGTAGCTATACATATTTCAGCATGATTCATGTATATGATACAAAGGTGGTAGCAAGAAATGAAGTTAAAGAGGCAACAATGAAATTGCTCACGAGGAGCTCTGAAATTAGCTCAGAAATTCTAATTTGACTTCTTATTGTGAAATCAAATAAGAAATCTTTCTGGAGTAAGAACCTAATGGAGAATGCAGAGCTAGAAGCAGAAAGACGAGTTATAAGGTGATCAAATAAGGCAAGTGTAGTGAGGACTAAGATGGTAGTGGCAATGGAAATAAGTGGGTGGATAGCTAACAGGATTAGACTGACTGGGAGTGCACGAGATTGTAGGAGGAATCAAAGATAATGACCAGCTCCATGGTTTTGATAAATAAAGATACCATTTACTGAGCTACAGAGGGAGAATCAGACCTTCAGACCTGGAGCTTATTGTTGATGGAAGAACAGGAGATAAGTAAAGGTACATGACATAGAAGTAGAAATGCCCAGTAGGTAGAAGAATGTTTTATTAACTAGGAACTTTTTTGTTGAAAGTGACAGATTTTAACCAAGCTAGCTTTAACAAAGAGTACGATGTATTATAAATGTTAGGGGATAAAGATGCATCTGTAACCAGAGCATTTGGGGACTTAATTACCTTCAGGATTCTCTTGAAACTTCTCATCTCTTTTTCTCTCTCTATTTATGATTTATTTTTTAAAGTTAAAAGATGATTATTCTTGAGATACAATCCATTATTGAGATATAATCCATCTCTCATTTTTAGACTGGTTCTATCTGCTTACATGGTATACATGAAAGTAAACATGGCTGCCTACAATTCCCAAATTTTGTACTCCTACAATTAGAGATGACATTTAAAATATTTAACCACCAATCAGAATGGATGGGATTATTTCACAACACTGATGCACATTTGACCTGAGCAACCACCTTGATTCCAGTCCAGGGTCTCAGAGAAAGGCTGACCTGATTCTCAGTCTCTAACCTGAAAATCTCAGGACACAAATTTGTTGGCCAAGCTTGAATCAAATGCCAGATTAACTGTGGTATAAGGAAGAGTCATACAATAACACAATTCCAACAAGCAGATGGAAAGGGATGGTCGTTCCTAGAAAATGAGTCCTTATCAGAAACTCCTTTAGATATTTACTACAGACATCAATGTTGGAGCTCAGGAGAGATGCCAGCTTTTGGGGGCTATCAGCATGTGGATGGTAATGATGCCATGGAAGAAGATGATAATCATTTAGGGAAGATGTGCATGAAGGAAAGAGAAGCCTAAAGAAAAAGAGCTTTAAGGTCTAAAAGTAATGAAATTTGGCAGAGAAAAAGTCACCTCGAGGGAGGCTAAGAAAAAATGACCAAAGAGGTAGGAGGCAAACCAAAAGAATATGTAGAGAATATACTGTCAGAAAGCCAGAGAAAGAAAGGAGTTCAAGATGACACTCTATGTAAAATGTTGCAGAAAAATCAACTGCCCTTTTGAATCAAGCAGAAGAGGTCTTTGGAAGGTATAATAAGAGCAATTTCAATAAAATTGCAGGGATATGAGCAAGAATGTTGAGGGTGGAGGTGTGAATGGAAAGCGTGAGAATGGGGACAGCATGTTACTGTCATACTCAGAAGAAGCTGGAATCCCTAAAATGCACAAAAATATTTTTTTTGTGTGTAGATACATGACTAGTGTGATTTGACACAGCTCTGTGATTGTTTTTATTTACAGTTTTTGACATACTGAATCATGAATTTTGGTTCTAGACCATGTTTTATGCAAATATGAGCTTCCCAGGCTTATGTTCATTATGAATATGGATTTTCAGATCAAGGCAATATAAACTATGGAAAAGTATGTAAGTAAAATCCTAAAGTGTCCAATAAAAATCATAATTCTTATTACCATAGGTTACCATTTTACTTATGTATTATTTCACAAACTGTTTCTAAATTAACATGAATGTCTTTCTTAGAAACAGCTTAATTTGCTGATATGCTTTGGCTGTGTCCCCACCCAAATCTCATCTTGAATTGTAGGTACCACAATTCCCCCTTGTCATGGAAGGGACCCGGAGGGAGGTAGTTGGTGTTTCCCCAACTGTTCTCGTAATAATGAATAAGTCTCACAATATCTGATGGTTTTATAAAGAGAAGTTTCCCTGCACAAGTTCGTTCTTGCCTACTGCCATGTAAGACATGCCTTTCCCCCTCTGCCATGATTGTGAAGCCTCCTCAGCCACGTAGAACTGTGAGTCCATTAAGCCTCTTTTTCTTTATAAATTACCCAGTCTCAGATATGTCTTTATGAGAAGCATGAAAACAGACTAACACAACTGCCTTGTAGACAATGATGTATTCCTCTGACATTCAATTCTTTGATAAGACCCCTCAACACCCAAGAGCTATTGAAATCTAGAGTTTGATATAAACTGCATATTCAGAGAAAGTCAACATTTACTCAAGTAACAATCTTCTGTTTCTAAGCAAGAAGTCAAACAGACCAAAATAATACTTTGGGATTTTTAAAACTCAGCATTTGACTCCTTAAAATTGTTTATAGCCTGGTAATTTTAAATCCAAAACTTTCATTACTGTCTCTTGACTATAAGAAAACATTTTTGATAACTTTTAGCCAAATTGATACACATATGGAATAAGTAGAAACCAAATTGAAAAAACTGAAATGTTCTTCATTTTACCTCATAAAATTCAGTTTACCCAAGCCCAAAATACTCAAATCTCCTAATGACAGCCTGAAAATATTCTGAGACTGGCAGACGGGAAGTTATGAGTAATTGGAAGAGAATGTTTCCTCAAAAGTCACACAAAAATCCTATCAACCCAGTACAATTCATTTAGCCTTTTAGTGCAAGCCTAATAAGAAAATGCTCTGAGACTCAATTTTCTTTGGCTTTAAAGGTGACAATAACTGCAAAAATAGAAATTTCTGCCTGGATCAAGTTATTTCAATAGTAGCTAACTTTGCTGGATCACCAAGTGAATGCTAATGTATTAGATTAGAGATTTTTCTACTTGAGATGAAAAATATTATTGCCTTATATACCATTTCATATTAAGCTCTAATTGACTTAAATCCAGTTTATTATTCTGAGATTAATTTTGTTTGATGCATTCGGTTTTACAGAGAATTCCACCTGCAACCTAGTCAAGTTATTTGAACAACTTGACAAGATTGGTATTGCATCACTGATGGAAATATTTTTAGCCCTCAGGTACAGGGGCTCAGGTATGTATTTAATAGGTAGGATTGGGCCTTAGACATAAGCAAGACATTGTAAAAAGTCCATTTTTTTCTTTTTAAGGAAAAAAAATAGTTGAACATGATGGCCACTGGACATTTGCTGATTTGGGTTAATTGAACATTGCATCAAAGCCACATCATACCCTCAAGTGAACAGAGGCATTTTTTAAATGGAATATACACTTCTGATCTCTGCAGATGTCCAATATTCCTCTGTTCTCTACGCTGTGTCCCAGAGGCATAAGCAATTCAGAGAAATTAGTTCATTCATATCCAAGATAACGACCACTGTAGATTTATTATCAGTGATGATGATTGTGCCGCAGTTTATTTTAAGGCCAATATCCCCTTGCATAGTTTGCAGCAGAGAACTTCCACCTCTGTAGTGCTTTGGCATTGGTAATAGTGTGACTACTTGACACACATCCGCAGGGTTTTGAGCAAAGCAGAAAAAATGTATTCAGTTCCATAGAGAAGAAATGGTAACATGTATTCAAAATTAGTTCAGTTTTTCCTAGTAAACACACAGAAGTTTGAACATAGGCAGCAGCTCTGAGTCCCTGCATGAAAAACTGAGCTGTGATGTGGACTGGTGGTTATGGGTATAGTGAAAGAAAGGAAACAAGAAAAAAAGACAGGGAAAAGAGGTCCTCCCCTGGAGTAGCTTAGAGGAGCTCCATAAATACAAAAAACTGAAGCTGCATTCAGTTAACTATCAGGATGAATAACAGAAGACCTGCATTTGTATTTGCATCAGTTGAACCAGATATACAAAGGCATAGAGGGAGGATTATTTTAGAGAAGAGCAAGTAGTCTAAAGGTTGCAGTTGAAAGTGCTAAAATACCTTCTTAGCCAATGATAGAAAGTCACCATCAAACTTCAAGGAATCTAGAATTACTTCGATTCATGAGCAATGGAGAGTCAATGAGCATTTTTTGAGTAGAAGAATAATGTCACCCAGAAGTCACTTACACCATGGGAGTCATGGATGGTAGAAAATTGTGGAAGAAACAGATCAGAAGGTGAAAACTAAACACTCACTTTTGGATGCACTAAATTAAGGACAGTTTTACAAGAATTTTCACACCCTTAAAAATATGCCTGTATGAAAATAGTTTTGATCAAGGGTTTCAAAGGCTTTCAGTAATTTGCTTCTGTTTGGAAAAAGTGTAAATTCTGGTCCTGGTCTATTTGAAGCCTAATTCTTCAGTCAAACCAGGCAAAAACCAACTCTGTGGAAACAAATTAGGAGAAAAAAAAAGAAAGAAAATTGGTTACTTGACTGAATTGACCAGTCAATTAATTCAAACAGTCAACCTTGCAGTACCATTCAATCTAGAGACACATCTCTTCAAGACTGTGAAAAAAAAAAGAAGGGTTAAGACCTCTTCCCTCAAGGTTACCATTCTAAAGAATGAAATAATGCTTTTATCAAACAATTAGATCTCTCAGCAAAATCAATTACTGATTGTATCCCAGATTCCTGGGAGAACCACTTCACAAAAAGTGGTTCTTTGTAAGTTGTCAAGGACAAGAGCATAGCAGTTTAAAATCTTTTTTGATAACCATAATGGTCATTAATGCGTGCTTTACAAAATGAAATGCTTTGATCTTTACATTTTTTAAGGAAATGAAAATTTATGGCAAAGTGACCACTGTCTGATTTTTTTAAATGATAAATGCTTTCACTTAATGACTTAGGAAGAGATTTTGATATTATTTCTCAAAAGAGTTGATAGCATGAGTGATTATTCTAGCTTATATCTCTTGTACTTAAAGCAACAAGATTTAAAACACTGCATTTCCAAATACCAAAAAGTCTTAATGCCAGCTTGAATAGCTATGTTTCTCTTTGGTTTTAAAAAGACTGTGGGCACCTGTCTCTTCAATAGTAAGAAAATACTTCTTGGCTAAGAGCGATGGCTCGTGCCTGTAATCCTAGCATTTTGGGATGCCGAGGCAGGCTGATCACCTGAGGCCAGGAGTTTGATACTAGCCTGGCCAACATGGTGAAACCCTGTCTTTACTAAAAATACAAAGAGTAGCAGGGCGTAGTGGCGGGCACCTGTAATTCCAGCAACTCAGGCGGATGAGATAGCAGAATCACTTGAGGAGGCGGAGGTGGAGGTTGCAATGAGCCAAGATAGTGCCCCTGTACTCTCGCCTGAGCAACAGAGCAAGATTTCATCTCAACAAAAGAAAAGAAAATACTTCTTTCCAGTAAATATAAAGGCCAAGCCCTGATGTAAACTTGTGATCTTCTTCCTTTGTATCAGTTTTAACTTTTTAGATATAACAAATTATCTTCCATTTTCTTCTGTTCGGGTAATGAAAGTGTGAAGTGCGCTTTAATTGAATAAGTGATTACCCATAGGAAGAAAACCTTGTTCTGGTAAAACTTGTTAAGGATTTGGTTTCAAGTGCTGCAATTCAGGAGTGAAATTGGTCCTTTAGTTAATGGTTTCCATATCAAAACGAGAAAATATTGGTAATTTTTTTTAAAGTCATGACTGTTTTTTCAAGACAGTTGCTTTAGGAAAGCAATGAAAAAATTAGATTTAACAAAGTAGTGAGGGTTTCAGAACAAAGTGTTTTTTTTTAGTCAGCAGAAAACATATTTTTTAAAAAGAAGGATGCTGATGTCTTTAAGCAATTACTACACTCTAGTTCAACAAGACCCCACAGATCCCAACAAACCTCCTATTTTATTATACCCGCCTCTTCACGTATATTTTTATTTGGTGCCTGTTAACGGAAAGCATTTTTGCTTTCTGCTTCTGAGGTCATTCCATGTGTTAAAGGTTAGAGCCAATTTAATCTACATGATCTGCTCTCCAAAAATTTATTTCACAACACTGATTATCTAAATACTAAACGAGAAGTACTACAAAAAAGAATTGAGCCATCTTCTTAAATTTGTTTGGAGCATTTTATTTCATGTGTGTGAGTGTAAGTCTATGTGTGTGAGCGAATTGAGAATATATATTTTTATTCTTCTGCCTTTCCTTTGCTAACAGATGCTTTGTCAACATATAGATAAAGTTATAGGCATTAATATTATTGTGGAGATTTTTTTGTAAAGTTACATATACATATTTGGGTTTTTAAAGTAGATATGTTAGTATATTACTAGGATATCCAGCTTTTAAATTCTTAGAACATGAACTATTGTATAAAACCTTTAGAATTTCATTTCCCAAATTATCAAAACCTATATTACTGGAATTAATCAGGAAGCATCTGAGTCAAAAGACATAAGTGACTTGAAAACATAGGTGCTGTAGTTTGAATGTGTCCCCCAAAGTTTAAGCATTAGAAACTTCATTCCCAAGGCAACATTGTTAAGAGGTGGAATCTTTAGGAGGCGATTAAATTATAAGGGCTCTACCCTCACAAATGGATGGATGCCATTACCATGGGAGTGGATTAGTTATTATGAGAATCAATTCCAGACAAAAAGAGTGAGTTCTGCCCTTCCTTGCTCTTACTCTCATGCTCTCTCCCCTTCCACCTCCTGCCATGGATGAAGCAGCAGGAAGTTCTTTACCAGATCACCCCTCTGCCTGGACATCCCAGCCCCCAGAACTATAAGAAATAAATCTCTGTTCTTTTTGAATTACCCAGTCTTAGATATTCTCTTATAGCAGCACAGAATGAACTTAAGATAAGATTAGTCACTTCTATTAGTTTCAATGCTGAACACCCCCTGCCTGGCCTGAAGTTTTGTTCAGAGTAGATTTTCAATAAATGAGTGTCTTTTTAAAAGTTAATAAATGTGCAATGCCTCCTTCTGCTCTGCCTCTGATCAGCTGCATGGCAAATCATTAGGCCTTTACAGGGGTGCAAATTGGCCCCTTTGGGTAAAAATCCTATAGTTAGCTTTTGCTCAGTGAGAATTGTATTCTTGTCTTTAATGCTTTTATAGGAGACATGAACTCTCCAAGTCTCTACCAACTTGACTTCACTGCTCCGTGTTATTGTACAACTCAATGGCTTTCTCCAATTAGCTTACCTGCCTGGAACCTGAATTGATTTGAATTTGTAACCCATAATTATATGCTCTCTAAGCATATTGGACTATATTCTTACTGTACAAGGAAGAAAATTTAATACTTCTCAACAATGCATCAAAAAATAAAATTGCAATACTAATAATTGTATTATTTTATAAATGTAAGAGTATAAATGCCAGACGTAAAGTATCTTCTTTTTCTTTGACTAAAGTACACTCATTCCTCACTATCCATGAGGGATTTGTTCCAGAATCCCACTCAGATGTCAAAATTCAAGGATGTTCAAGTACTTTATATAAAACGGCATAAAATTTGCATGTAACTTGTGCACATTAGGTCATCTCTAAAAACTTATAATGCCTAATACAAGTGCTATATAAATACAATTGTTATTTTGCATTTTTTATTGTAGTGCTACTTTTTTCCAAATATATTTGATTTATAGTTGATTGAATATGAAGATGCTGAACTCACAAACAAGGGGGGCAGATGGACATTCATCATTGCCTTGGTACACCATGGTGGTTTATCTGTTACTTATGAGACTGTGCCTTGCTTTGTTAATTATTGTCATGTATACATCTAAACTCACGACAGATCATAGAATTTCAAATCCCATAGTTTAGATAGCTTATATGCCACATGATTTGAGGGTACTTCTTATGTAGGTTTTGCCAATTGGAAGATACACAATAAATTTCTTGAGTGAAATGAACTGTTAGGAAATTGTAATTTAATGTGAATTTTTCACCAATAATATATGTAAGTTGTATTCCTGTAACAAATAAGAGAACATAGAATAATTACCAATATATTAAATTAGCTGACATCAAAGAATTATGAAAATTTCTTCACACTGTACATTAAAGGGTTAAAAAACTATCATCTTTAACCATGTACATATTCATAAAATGAATATAACGTAATATAATAACATATGCTTTACTTTATTTCTTAACCTTTTAGACCTAATCAGAGCAGGTAAAAACTTTCCCATAAAAATAACATATATTTTATTACTTATACATATCAATAGAAATTTCCAGAGACAAACATATACAATGCCTAAATTTTAAAGTTTATTTTTGTTGTTTGTTAAAATCCTTTTTTTTTATTTTTGCCAATCCCATTAACCAGTTTCATGCATTTAATTCTGATACATATAGTAAAAAAATCTAATAGTTAAAATCTTAAAACCAATCACATATACAGAGATTAGGAAATATTCACAGTTACAAGGAAAACATGGAAAAGACTCATCCATTCTATCAATAAGAGTCTCCTTAGTTGATAAAGTATTGTTTACAAAATAATGCATGATTAACACTGAAACAATTAAATTTAAAATACTCCAGCCAAATTGCAGCTAAAGCACTTAGCACAAAAAGCCACTAACTGCTATTTTCTTTGTTACAATGTCTAGAACAATACCGAAATACACAAAGCAGTTGTGCTAGAGATGTACTTATTATCTCTATAATTGAAGTTTCAGGCAGAGCACTGTGAGGAGCATATTTATGACATGATCTGACTGGTCCACAGGCTTCGAGTACAATAAACCAAATTTCACACTGTTGTTCTTTTTGGCATTGGCTTTGCTCTTCCTTCTCATTTTGATAAAGGGGTTGATGGTCTCCTGGCTGAAGTGTGGTAGATGCCTAAAGGTTGGTAGACAACTGGAATCACTCTATCACTGAGAGGAAGCTTCTTCCACTAACGGAAATGGCAGGTATCCAGGTCTGCGCTTCCAGTAATATGAGGAGCTAATTTTTGTTAGCTATGTGTTGCACATGATAGCAGTGTTTATACTTGTTTGTTTTTATAGTGGCTCCTTCTTTATTGTGCTGATATACTGAAACAATTCTTCTGGAAAAAGATTATTGTGAAAAGTTTCTGGCTAAGAAGGATGAGTATGTAGTTTAGTTTAATTTATTCAGAGGAAATTTGTAAGGAGAATCTAAATATAAAGAGGGATTTAGATTCCTTTTTATATTTTTCCAAAATAAATGGGAAGCAGCCTGGGCAACATGGTAAAACCTTGTCTCTACAAAAAACTCAAAAATTTTCAAGATGTAGTGACACACATCTGTAATCCCACCTACTCAGGAGGCTGATTTGGGAGAATCACTTGAACCTGGGAAGTCTAGGCTGCAGTTAACTGTGATCACGCCACTGCAGCCCCTCCTGGGTTTCTTATTTTTCAGACAGAGTGAGACCTTGTCTCAAAAATAAATAAGAAGGATATACAAATATCTTCAATATATTAGAATGAAAGAAGTTAATAGTCTTTGGAGTTTGATTGACAAAGGTTTGAAACTCGTACCATTTTCTAATTAATTCCAAATAAACTTCAGCAAGTTATTAAAACTCTGGCTATCAGGAGTTTCGAGAGTGGTTGTGTCTTTCCATCTTTGTTTGGAGTAATAATATAAACTATAAAAACGAAACAGACTTTTGTGATCATTACATCAGTGAACACGTAACACAGTGTCTGACATTTAGGTATTACTCAGTGAGTAACAGAACTTTCCCTACCACCACTTCACATAGATCTACTGTTTGCCTCAACTGAATATGTTATTTGACATATCAAATATTATATATTCCCAGGTTTTCCAGGGAGCAGGAAGAAACACTGATTCTGCTATCCATGTGAGAATGGGATATAAATACACAGCCTTAGGAAACTCTCTGGCTTACACTAATCACCTGGCTTGAGCCAAGGTTTTGTCCACTGCTGGGGGTCAGACAGGTCTTGGGAATGTCTAATGGATGAGAAGGGTAGCCCAACAAATGCATGTTTGCATGGCAGCTGGTAGCCTCATTGCTGAATCTGAAGATGAACATGCATTGTGACTTGGCAAAAAACATCCTTCAAGTCAACTTTCATGGGGGCTAAAGAAACTAATGGATGGTCATTTATTCCAATAAGACAAAGAGGAAAGCACAAAAAACAGATCTGGCAACAAAGCCAGGGATGTGAGCGTTGATTGCAAATATGTTACTGGAGTAATTAGTCAAACATATCTGTGGATTGGACCCATGGACATGTCTGGGCTCTACTTTAGATAGATAAAGATCTGTAAGTAAACATTTCAAAGATTGCTTCATGTTGTAAAACATTGATGTGCAGGAGCACCGTACTGGAACCTCTGAAACAGTCTATCAAAGAGGAGAGAGACACTTTCTCTTGATTCACCAAGCACCTAGCACAATTTAGGCACTTTGAGGACTGTAGTACATCAATTGTAGTGCCCGGCCCAGCAGAAGTGGCATCCCCTGAGACCTTAGTGTCTGGAAAAAAACAATAGGGTGAGGAAGGAGAACACTTGCACCAGGCTGAGGATTTTGCCTATGCCTGGAGCTTTGGTATTAAAATTTGGAGCAAGAAATAATGACATTCTGGCTATTATTATTATCCTGGTCTGATTTGCAGCCCAGGTTGGTGAAACCTGGAGACTCTTGAATGACATTTTCCAATGTACTTCAAGCTTGATTTCATACCCACTTCTTAACTCACTCTAATTCTTCCCAAAAAGTGAATAGAAGAAAAGTAAAGTAGTTATGGGTTCACATTTTTTATTGTTTGTGTTTTTATTTATATGGTTAATTACATTTCCAATCCCTCATCTTAAGTAACCCATAAGCTGTTGTGGTGGCTGCTTATCATCAGAGAAACTGATTTTTAAAAAGCCAGGTACTCACAGTCTACATAGCAAAGAACATGAATTGCCCAGAAATACAATGGCTTGAAAAGTATTTTACTAGTGAGGAGAGCATAACCCACACTTTTCTGCATGTCATCCAGAAAGCTGTCAACTAAACAATACACTTTTCAAAATGAATTGTTTCAAGTAGGAACTTAAAATTCAGCACTTACATCTCTCTGGCGGGATTTTGTTTGTTAACTTTTAGAGTGCAAATGTTTGATAACCTATAACCGTTTACATTACGTTTATTTTTACAGTATCACTTATTTACTTTAACAAAACTTGCAGGTGAAGGATGTAAGAACACAAGTACTCCAGGCAGCCTTCAGATTTCTCCTGCCTTATGTTTTATTCAGCCAATCAACGTGGCTGTCATTCTGTACTGCTAAACACAAAGATTCACAGCAATCCTGCAAGCAGCTAAGAAGGACACAACACACACCCCTAAGCCTCAAGATGCATCAGGGAGGAACTGACTCAAACCAAGAAGCTTCATATCCTTTAAGTACTTTAAAGCAATAGGGTGACATTTCTCATAGTGTCAGGAGCCCTTCAAACATGCTGAATTAGCAGGACAACTTAATGAGGATTAGGCTAATTTGACAGAAGATGTAGAACACCTTCTCCAGACCTCCTCACTTTAATTTCAATCTGATATCCAATAGCTAAAGGTGAAGGAGGGAGTGACCTTTACCACTAACTTCCAGTCTCGAAGTTAACAGAGCAGAATTGCTCTTCTTCAGATGTCAGGGTAACCACGATGCATGATGTTGATAGGGGTCAAATTGCCCAAGATATATATTTTCATTCACCTCCTTAGAGATTGGACCTGACAAAACTGTAATAGCTTACTGAGTTACAAATGACAATGACATACTGGATATTTTCAAGCACTTTTATTTCTCTTACTTCCTGTGACTGGTTAGAAAAGAAAGCTGTGATTCCACAAGACAATAATTCTGCAATACATCAAAAGAATTTTCCACAGCAAGTAATTTTATAATGCAGCTTGTGCATCCCCCTAAGTTATGTATACATAGAATATTAAAATTAACAAATAGGCTGTGCAAGGTGGCTCATGCCTGTAATCCCAGCACTTTGGGAGGCCAAGGTGGGAGCATCGTTTGACCCCAAGAGTCCAAGGCTGCAGTGAACTATGATCATACCACCGAACTCCAGCCTGGGTAAGAAAATGTGACCTTGTCTCAAATAAAAAAAAAAAAAGGCCAATGAATGTCTAAACTTCATGTTTACTTTTCCACAAGTTTAGCTAGAATCTATTTGGAGCTTCTTCTGTATAAACAAGCATGAATCTAGATCACAGTCCAACAAACCTTTTTCATAAATAGTAAGATAGAAAATAATTTCAGCTTTGCTGGCCATATGGTCTCTGGTACAACTACACAGCTCTGTTGTTGTAGAGTGAAAGACATTGTGTGAACTAATGGGTGTGGCTGCGTTGCAATAAAACTTTATTACAGATACTAAGATTTGATTTTATATAATGTTCATGTGTCATGAAATTATTTTTGATTTTTTTAAACATTTAAAAACGTTACACACACACACACACATTCTTAACTTATAGTGAAATGGGAGAGTTCCCTGATTCCCCCAGCGGGATGTGCAGCAGGGGTGTAGCTTGCCTGTTCCCTCTCCTGACAGCTCAAACCCCTAGGGGGAGCCTGCAAACAGGCAGATGCAGAGGCCTGGACAAGGGCTTTGGGCTCTTGGCCCGAGGTAGTGTGGAGGCGTGGGTGCCTGCAACCCCAGTGTTACAAAGCTTTTTCAGCTCCGCAGTCTGCAGACAGCTTGAATGTTAATCAGCTCAATGACCGAAAGGACCCAGGGCCAGTGTGACAGCCTTCTGTATCTCTAGCTCTTGCCCAGTATCCAGGAAAAATCAGGTGACATGCGGGCTTGAAGGATGGGTGCAAAGTTAATGGTGGAGGTGGCTCTCAGTGAGATGCATGGGGAGCTGGAAGATGAAGGGGTGGGGAAGATAATCTTCCCCTGGAGTTTGGCTGTTCTCGACGAACTCCTCTCAACTTTCAGGAGCCTCTTTCTCCTTCTCTGCCATGCCACCCTGCTGCTCACTGCTTCTCTCCACTGCTCCTCTCCATGTTCAGCTGCTTGTGTGTGGGGGTGTGGCAGGCCACAGTGATTTTGGAAAATGCAACAATTGGGCACAAAAACAGGAGTACCTGTTCTCACTTAGGTCCACAAGAGCAGGCCCGAGGGTGGAACCCTCACCAAGGACCTCACCCTTCCCTACCCAGCACTTCCCTGCCCCACCTCCCATGTCAATAGGCTACACAAAAAAAAAAAACAGAGAGTGAGCCAGATTTCATCTAAGAATATAGCGTAGATATCAAGTTTTAAAAGATTTTCTGAACTTCCACATGTTATTTCAAATTCTTTAAGCTTTAGATGACATTTAATGATTCTGACATTTGAGTATTTATAGAATTTGTTAACCTATTGACACTGTGGGCTTGGAAGAACACTAGGTATGTCTCAAGGTTCATGTGCATATGAATCAGCCAGGAGATTGGGTTGAATGCAGACTCAGATTCAGTGAGTCTGAGGTGGGACCCAGATTCTACAATTCTAACAAGCTCCCTAGTGATGCTCATGCTCTTAGCCTGTGATCCACACTTTGAGTAGTAAGGCTCACAGCATGTACAATTAAAATTCAACCAAACATGCCAAGGGCTGGCAATTCAATCAAGTAATAAGTATTCATTGAGAGTTTACTACATGTCCACTTGTGTGCTAGGTGCCCAGGGAAATTCTAAAAATTATGTAAAATATAGTCCTTTTCAACAAGGCATTTACAATCAAGATAAGCACACAAGCACCAGGAGTAAATTATAAGGGCTAAGTTAAGGAAACTTTAAGTGAGAGGGAAGTTCAGAGAAAACACAATAATAAATGAAATTTGGGAAAGTGCCACAGAATAAGTCAGCCTCTATCTGAACCACAAAGAATGATCAGTAAAAGAGAGAGGGAAGACTTAAAACAGCATTCCCAAAGTCATGAAAACAGAAATGTGGTGGCTCTAGAATGTCTGTCTAGGAAATAGTTGTGGTGGCATTTGAAGTTATTGCTTGGATTATATGTTTGTTTTAGATGGCTTAGGGAATTTTTCATGGAAATAAAGAGAGATTCATTGAAACCTTATATAAGACTCCACATGGTGCCATTCTACAGATATCACATAGAAAATCTCCTAAAGACTTAGCTTCTTTCAAAAATGTTTACTTAGGAACACATGTAATTATTCCATATTGTTATGGTTAACTTGGAGTGGAAGCCAATAGTCTCAAGTATTTACTGTGGGAAGTGACATAGATCAAGTATTTAGTGCTAACTATATTTATCAGAGCTGAAGTTCCTAATAAGAAGTAACTTAAGTATAACTCTTTGTCTCCAAACAAAATGTTTCCTGAAATCCCGCTTTTAGAAGTTGCTTATTTTAGATTAAGAACATGCTTCTCAAACTTGGGATGTGTGACAGTGTACAGGGAATATGGCCACTCAACAGAGAAAAAAAACATTTGGTACATTTTCCTAGAGTGTCATTTTTTGTTGATATAATGAAAATAAAAATTAAACAACTTAGCCATAACCCCAATATTGTTTTTATAGTCACCAAACATGGACATATTATAAAATATGATGCAAAAATTACATGATTTCTTTTTAAATAATAAATCAAATTATTTCAAAGAAATATAGGGCTTGAGCCTAGAGCTTTGGCTCCCCTTTGAGAGACTGAGGGGATATATATTCACTCTCCTCGGTCTTTAGAAGCTCTTTTATGAAAACTTAAAAAAGCTTTGAATTGATGCCCACCAGTGAGTACTATGCAAGAGTTACAGATGAGAGACCAGGATGCACATAACAACTTGGCTGGATCTGAAAAACAGCCTGTGGAGTGAAAGAAGCATGAAAAAGACTGAGATCTAACACACAGTATACAATTTACATAAATTAAGATATCTGCAAATAATATAGAAATACACAGTCTACAAAAACATGAAAAGAATAACAAATTAATAATAAATGGTTTAAATCAAACCTCTGCACTTGAGATTCAAAAAGAATTAAAGGGCTAAATCACCACCAACTATGAAGTGTTTCTTCTTAAATGAGGGTATCTTTAGATATTGATCATGAAACCTTCAATAACAGCAAGATAAGAATTAATTATTAGAGCAAGTTGTGAGAGTTTGAGAAAATAGTAACAGGAAGAGAGTGAGGAAGAGAAGAAAAAAAAAAGAAGAGGCATCAAAAATAACTCGAATTTATTTACTATTTTAAGCATTTCAGATATTTGGGCTAAGTCCTACACATGCACGGTCTGAGGGAAATACTATTATTATCTCAGTTGACAAATGAGGAAATTGACACTTGGAGAGGTCAAAAAGAAATTTGTCAAGCTCACCCAGCTTATAAAGGCCAGATATTTTTCAGACTTTGATCTGTCTGTCCCCACCCCAAAGTCTGAATCACTACTATGTACTGCTTAGCACTAGACGTGCCTGAACACACAGCATAAGATTGGGAGTTACTAGGGCAGAGATACTGACCCATAGGGAGGGAATTGCTAAAAAAGGAGGGAGAGAAGGGAGGTGGGGAGGGATGTGGAAAGACACTGCAGAAAATTACACTTTCCACAACTTTGTCCTTAGCCAACCTTAAAGTTTATTATTTTTTTCAAGTTCAGCTACAATTTATTTGCAGCTCCTTAGAATTAATGTAATATTTTATCTACACACTTGAAATAAACTTTTTATGACTTCTCCAAAAAATTAAGACAACTTAAGAAAAGCTTATACCATTTCATTGAAAAAGAGATAATTTTTGTTATTTATAGAACTTTTTAAGAGAAAGTACTGGGGCCTAATACTACAAGTTTTAGGTGTCTAACCTACAGTCTGTGGCTTACATTGACTCCTGAAGAAGCCTTGTAAATTAATTTAATATCATGTATTATTTAGTCACCATTCTTAAAAACAAAAATAACAATTACTTTTTAAAGATAGGGTAAGGATCAAAGAGTTAAGAATCTATATGGTGCTTTGACAGAGAAAAGCACTGTATCAGTACACGCAGTCTCTGCTAGGAAATTGCATTCTCTTCTCTTCCACTTTTTAATTATGCCAACCTCAGCCCTTGACTTGGAATTTTAGTTTCTTGATCACACTGACAATCACCTCCTTGGTTCTACCTCAAAGACAATGACTGAGGTCTGTCTTGTTTTTTTTTTTTTTAGAGAATGTATGATGCTTTCAATGGTCTTCATGCAACTTCTTCACAAGACAACAGCACGAAATTCAGCAAAGCCTTAATTGGCAAATGTGAAATGACTTTTCATATAAAATCCAGTTGTGGATTTCTGCTTTGTTTACCTGCACCAATAATCCTATAATTGGGTCCTTATACTAAAATAGTGCATTAAAATATCTCCAACATATTCATCAAAGAAATTTGGAATTTGTATGTACTGTGGGGTTTTTGTTGTTGTTGTTGTTGTTATTTTTTCAATGAGTACCATTTATCCAAAATGCCATGTTTTCTTGTAATTGTTTTGAATTTGTTTAAAATCACATATTGTCTAGATTAAATGATACAGAGACCCTAAAGACTCAAAAACTGCTAAAGACTTTTCACTTAGAAAGCCTAACTTCCTAAACTTAGGAAAAAATAATCTGCTATAAAGAACGAAAAAGAGATAATGAAATGTTTCATAATTGAGTTGTTTCAAATCTTTAACACACACGCCATAAAAGCATATCTATTGATATTTCTATGCTAGAAAAAATTGTAAATATTGAAAATTATTTAACTGATGATAGCATTTTAATCAAAGCGTGTCTGCAATTGTCTTAAGGAAGAACGGACTTATGAGAGTGATGACATGGATTGAAGGCTAGAATATACTTGAAGCAAAATGAGTTTTATTTTTTAATGACAATTGCAGCCAAAAATAATACTCTATGGACTAAAATGCATAGAACATTAACATTCAGCATTTTTGCAGAAAAAAAGACAAGTGGATTTTGAATTGACATTTTCAAAGCATATGTTACTTCATTCAAATGTGAAGTGAACAAGCCTAATCATCATTAGACTATCACATTTAGCTAATCTGAGAACATCATTCTAAAACAACTTATCAGTAGTTCATCTGTCCATCTACTGTTTCCCTAACATCTTGTACTTCTCAACATTGCAAGTGCTCCAAATTGGGCAGTGGTGACAAGCTACTGACACTGACATTTATGCCTTAAACATCTACACATATAAAATAGTTCTCCCATTATTTTCTTAGAGATTCAAACCTTCATGTCAATTTGCCTTCCTTAATTGCTTTTTTGTTTAGTTTTCAGGACTTTTTAAAGCTATTCATAGTATGAAGCAATGTTCGAAGATGTTTGTCATCTTAAATTGCTTTTATTCTCACTTAACACTTAGAAGCAGAAAGAATTTTCAACATATTAACTCAAACAGTGTGACTTTAATAGATTTAATTAACAGAGATATTGTGTGAAGATGTAACCATTCACTCATTCATTCATTCATCTATCTATGCAACAAACTTTTTGCATACCTACCAGATACTGTACTAAGATAATTAAACATGGTTCCAAAACTTAAGGGTTTCCAAATCTAGTAGAAAAAATTAAGTGAACAATAATTACAATGAAGTCTGAAAATTATTATAATAGAGATTTGCACATAGCATAGGAAATAGAAATGAAAATTTTTACCTGTGTGGGATGAATGGTTAAGAGATTTATAGATGTCACAACTTAACCTATGTATGGCGTGCTTTTTTTTTCTCATATAAAATTCTGTGTTTTTCAGAATCACTCAGGATTCAGCTCTGCCTTTGTAAAGTAAGATACTAAAAGAGAGGATCATGAGGACAGTTGTAGTGTCTAACACACCTTTTCCCAAGGAGATTATTGCAAATGACGACTCCATTTTACATTTTGGTCTGTCCAAAATAATTTTTTTTCCTTAATTTAAATACTTAGGAGACAGCTCTATCTTCAAGAACAAGAATCTCCCAATTTAGCTGGAGAGAAAGTTTTCTGCACAACTAATCATAATATAATTATGGATATAAGTAACAATAAAAAGCACAAGAGTGAAACATGACACTTTTCAGGATAAGAAGGTAAAAGTGGCTAGGCACAGTGGCTCACACCTGAATAATCCCAGCACTTTGGGAGGCCGAGGCAGGAGTATTGTTTGAGCTTAGGAGTTTGAGACCCGCCTGGGCAACATAGTGAGACCTCGTCTCTAAAAAACTAAAAAATATATAGGAAGGCATAGTGGCGCATGCCTGTAGTCCCAGCTACTCAAGTGCTAAGGTGGGAGGATCCCTTGAGCCTAGATGATTGAGACTGCAGTGAGCTGTGATTGTGCCACTGCACTCCAGCCTGAGTGACAGAGCGAAACCCAGTCTCAAAAAAATAAACAAAAGGCAAAACTGAGTATCTTGTAGGGACAAAATATAGATTACATCCGTAGTAAAATTGAGAGATGGACCTGGAAAAGCAGATTGGATAAGCGCTAGCATCTTAAATGACAGGCTAAGAAATTTATACTTTTTCCTGTAGTCACCTAGGAATAATCAAATGTTTCTCAATTACAGAGGTAATATCATAGTATACTTTCAAAATATAATTTAGGTGGAAGTTAGAGGATGAATTCAGAACTTAAGAGTTTCATGCGAGAAAGCACAGTAAGAAAACTCTTATTCCAAAGAACCAAACTAGATCAACGGCAGGAAGGAGTAGAAAATTTGAGAAACATTCCTAGAGGAGTGAGGGCATCTGGTGAAACTTGAGGATAATGCATCCTGGAAAATCAGGGATAGGGATAATTCCAGTAGACCATCGTTATGCAGAAGAGCTTCCCCTGTTGCAATGCCGCAGCAAGACTAATTCTTAGAATCTAATCTAAAGAAATTGCCAGTACTTCATGGGTTTGAGGAAGCATAGAAATAATGATGATAGTTGCAACCACTTTCCTGAATGCTTAAGATGTCCTAGATATACTAATATACTAACTGCCTCATATATATATATATATATATATATGTATATATATATATATTCCTATATAAAAATATATTGTATATAAATGAATAAGCAAGGCTGAGCTCCTATAAAATTTTATTTACAAAACAGGTGATAAGCCAGATTTGGCCCAGGGGCCAGTCCCTGCTTTAGAGTCAGACAAATTTAGGCTTTGAAACTAGCTCTATTGAGTGCCAGCCATAGAATTGGCATGTATCATACAATCCTTATAACAACAGTGAAAAATAAATAACTGCCGTCATTTTACAAATAAGGAAACATATGCACAGATAAATTACATGACCTTCTAAAAGTCCTATGGCTGGCATGCAATAGAGCTAGCTTCAAAGCATAGATTTGTCTGACTCTAAAGCAGGGGTTGGTCCATGGGCCAAATCTGGTCTACTACCTGTTTTGTAAATAAAATGTTATAGGAGCACAGCCATGGCCATTCATTTACATATTGTCTATGTCTGCTTTCGCACTACCCAAACAGAGTTAAGTGTTTGTAACAAAAATCAAATATTTGATTTCTAAAACATTTACCTAAAATATTTACCATCTGGCCTTTACGGGAAAAGTTTGCCAACCTCTGCTCTACAACTCTCACTCACAACCATTAAACAAATATGTATTGAGCACCTGTTATGTCCCAGGCACCGAGCCAGACACTGTTTCTTGTAGCTACTCAGGCAAGCTCTAAGCAGTTAAAAATGGAGGTGACAACTAGAATGTTCCTAACTCTAAAACACTTACCACATTAATAAATAGCCCATCTTGACCTTGACGCTTCTCACCTTAAATGGCACTGCTAGGCAATCCAGGACATAAATAGAAGAGACAGCAGTTGTTTCACTAACATTGCTTTCTTATCTGCCCCTAGATACACAGAAAGTCTTTGAGATTTGCAAGAAATGCTACCCAGTCTTTCACATATCCTCAAATTGTCAGATATAACTGAAGAAAAAACTCAAGTCGAACATAATTGAACATTCTCCATGATTCCTGCAAATCAATAATGATTCTATAAATATAAGATTACCAATTATAAAGCTATTAAATGAATTTATTAGTAAAATAAAATTAATAAATTTTATTCTGTTTAATAGGATATTAAAATAAGACTCCGTGTTTCAGCAAAAAGTGCCAGCAATTGGACAGCAAAGTGAGTGTGAGCCAACTTGCCAGAGTTGAATTTACAGGGAAATGTTTGGAGCACGTTTCCTGACTCTTGTGCTCTTCACTCTGGAGCCCTTCACCCACTTTAACAAAAGAGTCAAGAGAGGAAACCAGGGAAGAAGGACGTTTGTGAGAAAAACTTCTTTGGAAGATGATTGTGTTGTAGAGCCCACCCTCTTCTTGGATCATAGGAGTTGCCTCTAGAAAGTATGAAAAGGGAACTTCTAAAAATGACTGAGAACGAGAGTCAATTTTAAACATTTACTAGGCTCAGAGAACACTAAAATACCTGAACTAACAGGTTCAAGTTCAGTACAAGTAAGAAAATCCTTGCCCTCTGTAATTATTTATTACTGCAGGACAACACCCTGAATTTAGCAACATAACACAACATCAGCTTTATTATGTTCATGGATTCTGTGAGTTGGGAATTCCAATAGTGCACAATGAGGATGGCATTTTTGCTCCATGGTATCTGGACCTTCATCCAGGAAAAGTGGAATGGCTCAGGGTATTCCAAACAAATAGGAGCTGGGCAAGACCAGACCGGGATAAAGCAAGTGGGATGCCTAGGGTGCAAAAATTAAGGAGGCATTCCCTCTCAGTTTCATGCATGTGTCCAGGCTACACTTGGAAGACTCTAAAAGTGACTGTCTCTCTAAGTTGTGTGTCTTCAGTGTCTCACTTCCCTGGACTTAGTCCTGGTCCTGGGGTGTCATCAGGCTGCTCAAAACCTGGGTTTAGCTAGGTCAGTTAAGTGAGGCAATTACATTCAACCTTTCCATGTACCTTGGGTTTTTATCATCATGATGACTGTGTCACTGGTATCAGTGTTGGTAGAAAAGGTGGAGCAAATGACAGAGAAGTTAAGGGATATCTCAGAGAGGCTGAGTGCCAAGGACTAGCCATGGGAGCACTAGGAAAGAGCATGATGGCTGGCAACATTTTAACATCTTATCCTGCCTATGTCTATATGTCCCACTGGATGTTCTGGAAGTTTCCAATGGTTCTGGAAGTTTTGTGGACACTTGCATGAAATTGAGAGAGTGTCTTCTTAAATCTGCTTTTTGTTTTAAAATTATCATCCTGCCTTGCTATATGGAGAACAGAAAAAGAAGAGGGGTGTGTGTGTGTATGTGTAGGAGAGAGACAGAGAGAGAGCGAGAGCAGGGGGTTGAGAAAGAGAGAGAAGTTTCAGAAGTAGGCAGGAGTGAAAAAAATTAAGCTAGGAGATGTTTTGGGTGAAAGATAATGTTATTTGGGACTAGGATGTTACCAGTGGACATAGTGATAAGTGGTAAAAATTGGCATGTGGCAAAGTAGTCCAAATGTGGGTCTGTGTTGAAGAGAAAACTGAAAGCTAAAAGGACATATTGGTAGACAAACGGTGCGACATCTGTGACACTGTTTATGAAAGCATTCTTCATGAGATGAGAAACAAGTATTACTCTTCAATGTGTGAGATGAGTCTAAGCATTTGCACATGTGAAAGTCCTCAGAGTTATTTAGTCACAGAAATTCATGTCTTCAAAGTAATTTTACAAGTTAGAGCAGCATCAATACATAAATCATTTCACTTGTTCTCTGAAATAATTCTGTCTATGCTCATTAAATTGATGCCAAATAAGTTTAGTATTTGATAGAGAACAAAGAAGGAGAGAAGGAATAGTAAAGTTTTGCTTGTTCTCTACAATCTTTTACCATTATGTTAGTTTTTCTGAGTGTGAATCGGTCTCTTTCTTGTTTCTTAGCTTGCTCCACACACAGGTTTTAGATCTTCTGTGGTCATTAGCATTTCTCACAGTCTTTCTGGACTTTAGCCTTGCTGACCCTGCTCTTTATATATGTGCCACTCTTTTGTGCTTGTACTTGGCCATGTGCCTCTTTTTTACGTAATCTTTTATGTCTGAGCTCAAAGAGCTCTCTATACAGACACATCAATCTTTTTCGATCTTTCCTCAACTTCCTTTCTGAGATCATCTATGATTGTACAGTCAAGACTCTTGTTTTAGAGCCCTTCATTTCTATTTATTATATCTGCCCAAAGAGCCCTGCCAATATTTGCTCCAAGTTTTTGGAAACTGCTTTCCTAAAGTTATGGGGTATTTTTTAATCTTAATGGACCATTGAATTATGTCACATATTGTTAACTCTTTGCAGGATTATATTTCTGTAAGGACACAATACAAGCATCTATTTATTATACAAATATTTCTTTTTTTTTTTTGAGACAGAGTCTCACTTTGTCACCCAGGCTGGAGTGCAGTGATGTGATCTCGACTCACTGCAACCTCCGCTTCCCAGGTTCAAGCAATTCCCCTGCCTCAGCCTTCAGAGTAGCTGAAATTACAGACACGCGCCATTACGCCAGCTAATTTTTGTATTTTTAGTACACATGGGATTTCACCATGTTGGTCAGAATGGTCTCAAACTCCTGACCTCGTGATCCACCTGCCTCAGCGTCCCAAAGTGCTGGGATTACAGGTGTGAGCCAACAAATATTTCTTTTATTTGCTATTTCAATTTGTTTCATATTATAACAAGGACTTGTGTTTGGTATAAAGGCCTTTAATTGGATTTGGTGATAATCAACCATTGTCAGATTCCAAGTTTGCAACTAGTACTGACATATAGAGGAAAAAAATGGCACACACACACACACACACACACAGACACACACACACACAAAGTTAAAAAGTAAAGTTCTAATAAAAGTAAGACTTATTCTCCAAAACCAGCAACATTATTGATAAGGATAACATTCAAATGTTTACAGTGTTTCTTCTTCCAGGTCCCACTTCTATATGACAAAGTTTGCAGTTTTGCTTTTTAACAGAAATCATATTGCAAGCGGCATCCTACCCCTCCCAGGTGTTAACAACAGGGATATCTGCCCTCACATTTCAGTCTCATTTCAACTAAAGTCAGCTTTCACCACACTGATGCAATGCTCCATTTTTAAAGTTTTCTTGTTATCAACTGTCTTATACAAAAACTCCCGGAAACATTTTTTTTGCGGCCAATAATGAGGATGTGCTCCATCTCCTTTAGTTTCACTCAAGCAACATGAACCGTCTTCGTCACTAGGTGGCACGTTGTTAGGTTTTATCTCTTTTTTTTTCTCCCTTTCTTTTTCGATTTCAATTATTTCTAATGCTTTGTCTCACTCACATGTGTTATTGCTTGTCCTTTTTCCACAAATAAAAGGTTTTTTTAATTGGTTTCTTGAGTTCAAGAGCTTGAGATATCAAGCCAATAAAACAAATGAGATGCATTACTTTTCAAATGTTTTCTCTTTGATTTTCTTAAAAATATGGAAAAGGGTAGTTTTAAGTTTCTGTGCTCTCCTCAGGTACAGCTCCAAAAGAAAACAATGTCATATAAAAGACATTGACTTTTTAAAATCAGTCTATTATAAACAATAGTGATAATATCAGATATTATCACTATTGTTATAATATGCACTACACATATATCTGGCATATTATCGCTTTGTGTTTCCAAGGTCTAGCATTAACACATTTGCCAGGTTTTTATTCCATTTATTTTAAGACACAGTAAAAATAATTTGACAGAGAAACTAAATGATTTTTTAAAATATACCTCCCACTTTTCCAATTGCCTTGCCTTGAAGGTTATAGATAGAAGAAACTTAATAACCAATAACTCAGAATATCTCTTCTCTTTCTGAAGCAAAACTGTCATAAAAATATACTCTCCACTAAGGGTTACCATGAGTAATCGATTATAAATGACAAAAAGGAAAATGGATATACTCCCTAGCCAAACATTTTCATCATTAACAATAATAGAAATGTTTCTTCCAACAAGCCCTTGGGTATTGCTTATACTCAGAACCTGAAAGTCATTGCTTATAGATAGGGCTGGTCTAGCAGGGAAGCTTCTAAGGCATTTTTTTCTTAAAATAATGATTACATAAAATGGTTTAAATATTTCTCAATAAAACATTTGAGAAAATGCTAGGTATAGGTGCAGTTCAGAGAAACTACTTCAGGAGACAAGGTACTGTTTCAGGGGTGAGGGATCCAAGGGAAGGTAGCCTATTGCAGAAGTTCATGATGTAAATCCTTAGTACTTGTCCAAAAAAGGTGAATCTTGGACTTATTTTATAGTAGTGTTCCATATGCTGTGGGTCAGCTGCTTGATAATTTGACTTCCATACAGGGCTTATTTTAAAAAATTTAACTTTTACTTTGACACAGGATATACATGTACAGACTTGTTACATGGGAATAGTGTGTAATGCTGAGGTTTAAAGTACAGATCTCATGATGCAGGTGTGAGCATAGTACCCAAGAGATAGTTTTTAACCCACTCCTCCTTTCCCTCCACCCTCTAATAGTCCCCAGAGTCTACTGTTTCATATTTATGTCCATGTGTGCTCCATGTTTAGCTCCCAATTGTTATTGAGAAGATTCGGTATTTGATTTTCTGTTCTGGTGTTCATTTGCTTAGCATCATGGCCTCCAGTTCCATCCATGTTGCTGCAAAAGACATGATTTTATTCTTTTGTGGCTACACAGTATTCCATGGTGTACATGTACCACATTTTCTTTATCCAATCTACCATTGATGGGCACCTAGATTGGTTCCATGTCTTTGCTTTTGGGAATAGTGCAACAACGAAAATATGAGTGAATGTGTCTTTTTAGTAAAATGAAATATTTTCTTTTGGGTATATATACCTTGTAGTGGAATTTTTGGGTCAAATGGTAGTTCTGTTTTAAGTTCTTTGAGAAATCTTTAGACTACTTTCCACAGAGGCTGAACTAATTTACATTTCCACCAGCAGTATATAAGCATTCACTCTTCTCCTCAGCTTCACCAGCATCTGATGTTTTTTGACTTTTTAATAATAGTCATTCTGGCTGGTTTGACATGGTATCTCATTTTGGCCTTGCTTAGCATTTCTCTGATGATTAGTGAAGCTGAGCATTTTTTTCTTATTTCTTCCTACATGTCTTCTTTTGAAAAATGTCTGTTCACCTCTTTTGCCCATTTTTAATGGGGTTGTTTTTTGCTTATTTTTTTGTTCTCTATAGATTCTGGGTATTTGTTTTTTGTTGGAGATATAGTTTGCAAATATCTTCTCCCATTCTGTAGGTTGTCTGTCTGCTCTGTTGATAGTTTCTTTTGCTGTGCAGAAGCTCCTTAATTTAATTAGGTTCCACTTGTCTATTTTTGCTTTTAGTAGCCAAAGCAATCCTAAGCAAGAGAACAAAGCCAGAGGCATCACACTACTTGACTTCAAACTATACCCTAAAGCCACGGTAACTAAAACAGCTTGGTACTGGTACAAGAACAGCCACATAGAGCAATGGAATAGAATAGAGAACTCAGAAGCAAATTCACACACCTAAAACCATCTGATCTTCGACAAGGCCAACAAAAACAAGCAATGGGAAAATGACTCCCTATTCAAAAAATGGTGCTGGGATAACTGGCTGGCCATATGCAGAAGTTTGAAACCGAATCTCTACCTTTCACCACATACAAAGATTAGCTCAAACTGGATTAAAGATTCAAATATAAAACCTCAAACTATAAAAATCCTGGAAGACAATCTAGGAAACACTCTTCTCACATCAGCATTGGCACAAAGGATTTTTAAACTGAGCCCATTCATTATCTCCAAGAAAAGAGAGTTGGCAGAGTGGGGAAGTACAAGGTGAGTTTCCAGCTAGTTCTCTACCTGGAGAATTCTTCTGCTAACTTGACCATGTCACCCTTGGTGACTTGGACTACTTTTTAATACTCAAATGTGAGACCAAGAGCAATGGGCACCATATTATTTCTCCTCTAAATGACAGCTCAAGTAAGATGAAGGCTTGCAGAGGAAATGTTGCTCCTTCCCAGCTGAAGTTCCTTTATGTCACCTTTTGGGTTTCAAGACCTCTTCACACTCTTAAAAGCTATTGAGAACCCCAAAAAGTTTTTGTTTATGTGGATTGTATTTGTTGATATTTATATCCAAACTTAAAACCAAGAATATTTTTAAATATTTATTAATTTAAAAAATAATAAAACCATCACATATCAATATAAATTTTATATTTTATGAAAAATAACATTTTCCAAAAAAAATTACTTAGAAGAGTAGCATCAGTTTATATTTTTGTAGATCTCCTTAATGTTTGGCCTAATAAATGAGAGTTGGATCCTGAGAGCTGCTTCTGCATTTCATCTGTTGTGGTTTCAAACTCTATACTTGTGAGAGAATAAGTGAACAAAAGGCAAAAAAGATTTTATGAAGATAGTTTTGAACTCACAAGCCTCACCTTCACCCCCAAAAGATCACTGGGACTTTCAGGAGTAACTAAATCACATTTTGAGAACCACTGCTCAACGCAAAATTCAGTCCCATGAAAACGCGTTTGAGAATTCAAAATCCTTGTGGTAGGATGAGGAAATCAGAAATAAACTCTCTTCAGCTTAAGGATACATGGGAAAAATTTAAACTTACCTACAGAAGTATGAGTTGACAAATAACTTACAACTTAAGTCTGGAGGATAAAGATTGGGGGCTCAAAGAGGACCTGACATTGAACTTTACGTAACAGTACAGACTTGCTTAAAGTGAAGACTCACACACACAGGTTCGACAAGTTTATTGGAGACCAGTGACTCTAGCTGTAAAATATAAAAGCATCTGAGTTAAACGGCTTTGTAGAAGTCATCTATTATCATCTCTACTCTTTGCTATATGATAAAATTGAGGCTCATTCAGATTTCCTCAATCTTAATTAAGCATTCTTTACTCTGCACCAAGCTACAGAACTAAAAAGCAGCATTTCAAATATGCCCAGCATAGGCTAATCTTATTTTTCATAATATTTGGAGGAAGGAGTAGTTAATGACCGCTTTGAATAGCTAATGGAATCTGACACTCTATTCCTTAGAAAAATGTTTAGATGCACATATACATATGTCCCTGAAGCCCAAGTATGAACTACACATTTCCCAGTGAAAATTGTTTATTGTCATCCAGAACATCTCAAACATGAGTATTTTTCTACTGGAATCTGAAGATCATGGCTATTCTCCAAAGGTAGTTTAAGAGATGATGGTATTTCCTTTCACCAAGATGATATACATAAGAAACTGACCTCATATCCTGAGGGTAAGAGGATGGATTACATACAGCCCTCTGAAATTGAATCAGTGGTTCATAGTTTATTCTCTTTCTGACATTGAATCAGTGGTTCATAGTGTATTCTCTCCTGTGAGAATACACTCATACATATTCTAAGAAAACATACATAAATACTCCTATGAGAATATATACTCATACATCATTAATACATATCAATGACGTACAGTGTAGCCAGCTTTCTCAGAGATTATTCTGAATTTATCAAGTGCAGCAGTGATACATTATTATCATATCAAATCCCCAGTGTAAGGCACACCTTGGAAATGAAAGAACCGTAGTAAATCTTAAATCACTAAGTTTGGAATTCAACAACAATAAGTTATAATGTTCTTGTATTTGGTAACTTCAGAAGAGGAAATATTACAGGCAAATTCCACTAATGTACAACAACTATGTAAGGTAATGAAAGAATAATAGACTAGACAGATGATGGTTTTAGCTGCAGCAATACCACTGGATCCACTTTCTCTATTTCAAATAAATTCATTTCAATAGATGTTTATGAGTCAACATTGTATGCAAGGCACACACTCTAGTGAAATAATTTATTTTGAATCAAACTATTTAAGATGAAACATCATCTAATCTAACCCACTTTTTTACAGATAAAGAAACAGAAACAAGTGAGTTTAGTGATGTATTGCACAAGGTCAGCCTAATTTACTGAAACGTGGGAACAACATCAAAAAGAGAACTAGATCAAACACTCTCACCATAGTATATGCCCACCAATATTTTTCACCCTTTCTGGGAAAACTTCCCTGACTGTTTGAGTAAATCTGATCATTTATCTTCTGTGCCACAATTGGGCCAAGTACTTAGATCCATCATTGTAATTACTCATAGTATTACAATTATTTACATCTCTCCATTTATCTGGAAAAGAGATTAAGAGCATGGGTCCTGGATCTCCAGTCTCAACCACTTATAAGCTGAACGACTTGGAGGAAGTCTGTTTTAGCTCTCCATGGTTTCGTTTTTTTAATTTTTTAATTTTGTTTTTATATTGCTGCTTTCTCTCTCTTTTTTTTTTTTTTCATACTTCATTCTCTTTATCTGCAAAGTGAAGATGATCTGGTACCCAACTCATAGAGGTGTTAATAAGATTTAAATGAGAAAATCTATATAAAATGCTTAGCACAGTGCCTGGCTCATGCTAAGGGCTGAAAAATGTGCTATTGTTATTTTTCTTATTTTTAAGGTATTTCTTGAGTGCCAACAATATTTCTGGTGCCAGGAATACCTTGGATGTTCAATCAAAAAAACTCATTGGGTCAAAAGAAAAATATATGCTAAGTGTTATGCCGAACACTGGATGTTCAAAAAACAGTAAACTATAATATTCAGCATGATAATAATTTTAATTAAAATAAACTGAGATTATAATAGTAAGCACAAATGAAAATGTGATAACAGCTAGGGAGTGTAGAAACCAATTGCCTGGGAAAGGGAAACTCTTCCTGTTATTCTTCCTCTTTTTTCTGCATTTATTTTTACTGTGATAGGAAAAATTGAAATTTTTTCTACACTTCTGTAAGGGCTGGAGAGAAATCTGAGGCAAAGGAAAGTTACCTGGGCAGAGTAGCATGTGTTTTCAGCCAATATACATGAGCTTGTAATGCACTGCAGAGCAAGAAGAGACAAATGCACTATTAACATAAGGCCAGCCATATTGTTTCACAGAAAAAAAATATAATCAGGTAATCAGAGGAACACAAATTACTAAGGTAGACGAGAGAGAATGGTCTTTGGAAAATACTATATATTGTCACCAAACATTTGTGTCCTATTTCAAGAGGGAACTAAATGAAACCCACTGTGGAGACCCCATTTTTCTTTCCTCAACACACATCTACTTCCGTCTATGGATCAGACAGCCCCTTCTTGTGCTCTTCAAACTCAAGAGCAATTAGAGAAAGCTATCATATCTTCCCTTTGCCACCTGGGTTACATGACGATTAAAACATAACTTGTATAGTTTACTAAAGTTTTGTTAGACTTACATTCTTATAACATGCCCAAAATATAATTATGGCATGAAGAACATTCCTTGGAAATGATTCCAAATAATTACATGACAATATGAATATCAGAGTAATTATCAACAATCACATCCAAACAGAAGTCATAAAAAATTTTTTACCGAGGTACATCATTGAACACCAAAAAAAGTACAGTGGTAGATTTTATATGTGTATCTGCTCAGTTGAAGGTGAGAAAATGCAATTAACTCCTTTTTCATAGGCCAGTGTATTATTCCCAGGATCATTACTTAGCTAAGCTACTTAAGGATAACTATCCTTTAGAGAAAGGACTCTGATTCTCATTAACTAGATTTCTGACCCAGAGAGGAGTTTTAGCATTTATTTTCTGGTACTTTATTTTTTTCAATTAAGCACTTCATCAAAATTTAAAGTAGTAGTGTGATTTAATATTATTTTGTCAAAAGTCCGTATTAATAAATCCAATCAGACCATGGGCTCAAGTCCAAAAAATAAAGGTCAAGCTTCTTGGTATTGCTGTTCTTTAAAAATTTATTAGAACATATTCTGAAATATTCTCCAAAGTAGGTTTGCTTTGAGACAGGTTTACTTTGAAATTTAGAAATCAAAATAACCAATAATCATCAGTGTTTCTATAAAATAAGGAAAAAAGTCAGTTAAAGTCATATAAGCATGTCATAGAGATTATTAATAATCCAGTGTGAAGGAGAACCATGATACAGCATACATAATTATCATAGATAATGAGTCCAAGGATAGTGCATTTGAGATCATCAAAGAGTGGATTAATAAAGAATGACTGGCATTTATACTCTCTGCTCTTTCAGAGAGAATACAGTAATTGTCGTTTTTCTCAAATCTTTGATAGCGTGACATTCAGATTTATTAACACAATACTTTCAAAATAAAAAAATACAAATTTGAAGCATGTCTCGTATCTTTCCTACAACTTAAAAGAATTTAATGAACTAAAATTCTGTATTATTGTAGATCTTTCGTAGTTACTTTAAAATCTATTATCATGTGTAAATTTCAAATGTTATTAGTTCAAGTGATTGGGTCGCCACACCCACACCAAAAGGAAAAGAGTAAGTGGTAGGGAAGGCACAAGAAGGAAATGGTCTCTCCTATATGCTCTTTAGATATGAAAGTGCTGTGGGTGAGTTATTGCATTTTGTCTTTTTTTTTTTTTTTTTTTTTTTTTGCAGGTTCCCAGATCGCTACCTAGTCAAAAAGTTGCTATTAAAGTCTCTGTCAAAGCAGGGAGAAAAAGATCTGAGGCACATTTGCAAAGGTCCAGAGGTGAGAGAGGGAGAGCGAGCTATATTCGTGGAATGCCAAGCTGTTCAGAATGTAGAAAGTGTCTGTTGAAAAGAGGGCAGTAAGAACAGGAGGTGAGACTGAGAGGCTGCATGCCTAACGAGCATCCTGTGCTGGCTGAGGAGCTGGGCTTCATACTACCACAATTGGGAACCATTTAAATTTTCATTAGGGGAATAATACTTTCAGTCTTGTACTCTGAAAAGACCTCTCAGGCTGCAGTGTGGTCAAGATAAAAGAAACAATATTGGGGGAAGGCAGAGCAATTGGGTGGGGCTATGGCAATAATTCAAGGGAAGATGAAGTTGTTATGAACAAAGTTTATGACAGTGAGAATGGAGAGAAGCAGTTGGTTGTGAGAGATATTAAGGAATTAGGAGCTGCCAGACCTGATGATTGATGGGGCAACAATGAGGTGGAGGCACTAGAATGACACTTGAGCTTTTCCCTCCAGCAACAGGGTACATAATCCTGCCTGGGTTTCCTTTGGAACATTCAATAGTGATATCTACAAAGCAGACTGATACACAGATCAAGCACTCGAAAGAATGATCTGGGCTGGAGCTAGAGACCCCTATGGAAGATGTATTTCTTCTGCACTTTCTAGAGCAAGTTGTATCTATTTCTATCGTTATATTAATCATGTTACTTTAATTATGTTTACTCCCTGTCTCCTCTACTAGACTGTGCATTCATTGGAACAGAGATCATTTATATTCATCTTTTTTCTCCAGTGCCTAACAAGCAATTATTGTAATAGTTAACTATGATTGAGAGCTTTTTATTTGCAAGGCAATGTTCTTGCATGCATAAATTGACTCAATCCTCACAACAACCCTATGAGGTAGTAGTATTGCCCCCATATTAAGATGAAGAAACTGAGGCTGAGAGTTAGCAAATAAATTTACCAAAGACATTCTGCTAGTAAAACACTGAACACAGATCTCCTGGTCAGCAGCCCATGCTATGTCAACTTGGGCACATACGTAGTAGGCTCTTACCTGTTCATTAAAGTAAGTTGACCTGATGATTATATGGAAAGTATGTTAAATAAAGCAATGGAAGAAAGGAGATAAGGGAGCATTGTCAATGCTTAGAGCTCCTGAGAAGAAAAGAGGTGATAGTGAAAGATGTTAGGTAAAGTGAATGCCTCTACTATCATCTAAGTGCAATGATGATCAGGACAGCAGGGTGGCTTGGGGTGAATCCCTTTCCCCAGTTATCAAGCTACTGCTTTCAGGCTAGAGAGAACAAGCTCTAAGTGGAGCATCTCCATTGACTTCTGTGAGCAAGAAGGGTTGGCCCATTTCTATCACCTACTACAACCTGAGCCCCGTCCAGCATCTGCTCAGTGATTAGGACATTCTCACTAACTTGCCTTCACTTGTCAGCCCTTATCCAGCTTCCTGTTCTCTTCTAAACACCTCAAATGACTTCCCTCATTGTTCACCAAATGCCAAAGTGCCTGTCACTTCTGTTCATCCATATAAAGGAGCAATCTTTCTTTGCCTGGTTGTTTCTCTGCCCACTACTCCAAAGCCTATCCTAATCCACAGCGTAGTCATAACCGTCTTTCAAATATACAGAGCTGATCACATCGTTCCCTTGTTAAATCCTTCAGTGGCTTGTTATTACTCTTAGAACAAGGATTTAAATCCCCCAAATGCCTACAAAGCCCTGCATAGTCTGGTCCCTGGTTGCCTCTTCCATCGCAGCACAGGCTACCTGCCCTTGTTTTAGGCAGTACACCTACACTGATTCGCCTCCAGATCCTCAAAGGTACAGGGTACCCTCTGGTTACAGTACCTTTGTGGAAGCTGCCCCTCTCTCTGACTGGCTTTCCTATCCTTTCTTACGTAGTGAATGCCAATTCATCCTTCAGGTAAAAGTTGAAATGTTACCTGTTCTTAAAATCTCCAACCTACCTGACTATGTCAAATTCCTTTCATAAGTGCCCAGATGTTTTTCCTTCATAGCAGTTTGTAATTTTATGTTTATTGATATAAATTGTTTAATTATTTCTCTCTGTTTCTCCTATTAGCTTAATCTATATATTCCATGGAGACAAGAATAGCAATTTTCTCATCTTTGTATCTGTAGTGCTTTGTATCCATACTTCAGGGTTTGGTGCATTCTAGGTCCTCAAAAATTAAATACTGCCTGACTTCTGCTCAGTCCTCTTTATTGCTAGATATAAGCTTCTGGAATTTCATAGGATCAGGCTTCATAAGTTACATATTATATCAAGGTTTCTCAAGCTTGACGCTATTGACTTTCGAACTAGATAATTCTTTGTTGGAGGAGGGCAGTCCTACATTTTGCAGGATGTTTATCAGCATCTTTGGCCTCTACCCACTAGATGCCAGTATCACTGACTCCTCCAATTTATGACAATTAAAACTGTCTCCAGTCATTGCCAGCTGTCCCAGGGCCGGGGGTGGGGGGACAAAATTACTGCAGGATAACGACTGTCTCAGGGGCTGAAGTGAGAGAGTGGTCAGGGAAATGGAAAAAGATTTGCCTTAAAAGAGACAGAATCCCCTTGAATATTTTTTCTAGACACATGCATGTTTTTATTCTGTCCGCATCAAGCATTTGACTTTTTGTTCTCAGTTAACCTCAAAACAATTGTTTTGTCATGTACTGAATTACTTCTTAATCCTATGTCAATGTCTTTCTCTTTCTGTCTTCTCTTTCTCTCCACCCTGCCCACCTCTGTGTGTGTGTGTGTGTGTGTGTGTTTGTCCCTCTCTCTTTGTCTCCCCTTTCTCTCTCATTTCTCCCCCTGTTGCTAGGATCTTTCTCTTCAGTCTGCAGTTCCCCACATTAGTTATTTAATGCCACTTCATTGCTGGCTCATAAACCACACCAGAATTCAGTGGCTGAAGATCATCAGAGAAGTGACTACTCTTGACCAGGCTTGTCAGGTGTGGTCTGGCTCTGCCCTCCTATCTCTCATGCCCCTGGGACTACAGGACTAACCAAGACATGCTTTTCTCATGATGAGTGCAGAGTAGAGAAGTCCAATTGAGCAAGCCCTTTTCAAGCTTTTGCTCATGTCACGCCCGCTAAATGCAATTGATCAAAGCAAATCATATGGACAAACTCATATAAGGGTAGGAATAAACTGCAAAGTCACATGGTAAAGATGTGGTTTCAAAAAAGAATGAAAACCTGGGGCCACTGTAATCTACTCAATGGCCCATTCAAATTATGATTATTATTTCCAATATTTTAATCAATGCCGCCAGTCTTACACTTGTGCTTTATTTTTCTCCAAAACTAAGAGTAGTCCGATTGTGCCAGCAAATGTGATAACAAAATCATAGCCCAGTGCTCAGCCACTAAGTTGTATATCATAACAGTCAATGCAGGTGTTAAAGGCCTACCTATCAACTTTAGATTTATAAATATAACAGACTTGTCTCCTGTTGCCACTGTGCAATTTCACTCAATTTTCAGAATAGACAGTGCTTTACTTCTACACAAGAGGAGTAACTATCACTATTTTTAACCTTTGATTGTGCATTTGCCTTCTAAAATTAGTCATTTTCTACAAATTAGATGACTAGGAATGGCCAAAATATAATAATCAAACACCTAAGGAAGAGAGTGTTTCATCTGCAGTTTCTCTACTAAAGACAAGAATTTTGTAAAACATATGGCAATGAAAAGAAGAAAGAAATGACAAGAAATCCTTGCTGCAGGACTAGTAAGATACTGCTATGCCACATAATTGTGTGTGTGGCACAATGTGCCCAAATATTAGTTGTATTTAGGATCAATAAAACCAAAGGGCTTATTTCTCTCCAGATTTGGCCCTTATCCTTCTATTGGAATTCTGGATTACCCAGGTTAAAATGCTCATCTTTTGTCTTGTATTTTGAAGTTGGAAAACCCAAGTTGGTGAGGCCCATTCCCAGTCTAGCGATCCCCGTGAGGAGTTAGGCACTCACCGGGTAACACAGTTGCCGATCATCCCAAGAAAGAACAATGGAAGGATTGAAATTAGTAACCCACAAGACTTTGGCCCTCTTCTTGGGTGTCTGTTCGTTTTTATGCTTCATCAGCTCATCACACCGTCCAAAGAACAGTGCTGGCTTTATAGCAACCTGGAACATTAGAGAGCTAATCCAGAGCCTTAAACCTTGAGTACCTAACATCTCCATCTCCACATATCACAGGAACATAAACATGATCATGTCCAATTCGAACTTGCTCTTCTGTGTTGTCTATTACCATAAATAGGTCTACAACCATGCAATTGCTCCAGAGTAACACCTTTGAATGATTCCTTTTCCCTTAACCCCCTATATCCAAGCTGTCTCTAAATACATTGAGTTCCTTCTCCCAAGTATTATGTGATTGCCTTTCCTCTCTATCACTGCCATCACCTTAGTCCAATCCACTGTAAACTTTCACTGGAAAACTCCAGTACTTTCTACTTTATCTCTTTGCATTAAATCTCATCCTTCTCTAATCCATTCTATAGGCTATGGAGACTTGTTAAAAAGTAAATCTGAGCATTTCTCTTCCTGTCTTAACATTCCACATGGCCTTTCCTTTGTTCGTAGAAGGCAATTCAAAATCCTTTATCTAGACTTTTGGTTCATTTCACAAGGTAACAGCAGTAACAGTAAAATAGAGCAGTTTATTAAAGAAATTTATGGCAGTATAAGTGAATTCTTCAGTCTCCCTGTATCAGTCAAAAGTTGTCTCCAGTTGTCCACCCCTATGAAGAGGAACCGTGCTCTTTAGACTACCTTCCTAATAGGTGCTGAGTGACAAGAAAGCATGTGTAGGTTCCTAGGAGGCTGGAGGAGACAGGTATTCTGATCTACCTCCAATTAGAGTACCTAATACATAATAGGTATCCAATAAATGTTTGTTTAGTTAATTAAAAGTGTTGTAACAATGATGTTATTATTCTTGCATTAGGAATAAGAAAATTAAGGTCAGTTAAGTGCCTCGCAAAAGACTGGAGAGCTTGTAAATGAATGAACCTGCAGAGCTCAGAGGCATCTGCAAGTTTCAGTCTGTGTATAGAAACACACATTCTCTGGCTCCCTTCTCTTTTACCTTACCCCACAAAACATTGGAAGCTGAAACCAGCAAGAGGGTTATATCCAGACATTATGGAGCTAACCATGGTGTATTTGAACCTGGGGAATATTGGGGGATTTAAAAAGAAACTTCAAAGAAGTAAACTATTCCATTCAATACAACAACATCTACTATAAACTGAAGTTGAGAAAGGCAATGGCATGGGGCATGGAGCTCACATTCTAGTAGAAAAGACAGGCATGTAAACAAATAACTATGATATAATATTATGAGATAATAAACAAATGACTAAGACAAGTATCATGACATAACAGGTGAGCCCATTCTTCCATCCTCTGCAGAGTGAGAGCACTTTAAAAATCTGGCCTGCAAATATCAGCAACTCTGTAGCTCGCTTAGGAAACACATATTTCCCCAAAGAAGACCAATCGGGTAAGTTATGAGATATTGAGGAACAGTGACCTCTCAAAGCATATCTCCAGCTCAGATCATCCTACTGAGCTATAGACCAGGATATCCTCCTGGATGTCCCACAGGTAAGAAAGCTAAGTTCACCATGGAAATTATAATCTTTTCTACCAATTCTGCTTCTCTTCCTGCATTTGTGTTTGCAATGTTGGTGTGAGACAGCAGTATACACCCTGGGAGGCATTCTGGACATGGCCCATAGTAAAGCTTGCTTACCTCTGTAAAACGAGACTGATCCTATTGCTCACCAGGGGGAAAAGGTTCATCCCTGATTCCCTTTGTCTTCAACATAAATTCTAGATACCTTAGAATCCCTTGGCTCTACTTGCACCACTACGTGGCATGGAGCCCCAGTTAGTTCCCTCTGATCACTGCCATTCCCTCCTTCACATGCCTCTCTCCAAGCAGCTCCACACACTTCCGTAGTCTTTTTGGGATTTTTTGTTTGTTTGTTTTTGAGACAGTTTCGCTCTTGTTGCCCAGACTGGAGTGCAATGGCGGGATCTCGGCTCACTGCAACCTCTGCCTTGGTTCAAGTGATTCTCCTGCCTCAGCCTCCCGAGTAGCTGGGATTAGAGGCATGCGCCACCACACCTGGCTAATTTTGTATTTTTAGTAGAGACAGAGTTTCTCCGTGTTGGTCAGGCTGGTCTCGAACTCCCGACCTCAGGTGATCTGCCCAACTCGGCCTCCCAAAGTGCTGGGATTACTGGTGTAAGCCACTGTGCCTGGCTGGTCATCTTCTTATCTGCCAACTTTTTTAGCACCAAGACTAGTGCTTCACACAGGTTTAGTGACAATAATTACTTGTTAGTTAAATGAATGAAGGAATGAAAGTCACTGTTTACTGACTGTAAAATCTTAGGTATTCACCTAACCTCTCTTTACCTAAAGTCACTCATCTTTAAATGGCAATTGTATCCATCCTCCTAAGTCACTGTGAGGATTTCAAAAAGGTTACATAAGTGAATGGACTTTGTAACTGCTGTTTTAATTTTGGTACTTTATTAGGTAATTCTACCATTTCGAGACTAGTTAAAGAAAAATACAGTGTCTGTTTAACTTCAAGAATAAGCCTTGAAAATTTCTGGGTGAACAGAATTTCAAGACATAAAGTTGTGTATGCCAGTGTCATCAGTGCCCTTAATTACAATGATGTAAGAAGTGGATGAGTTGTCAAAGTTCTAAGAGTCCAATTTCTCCCCACTCCACCACTCTATTTACATAAAGAGTTCTCCTGTACTTGCAGTTTGGTAGGGGAAGAGAAGTGGAAAATGACACAAGGTATTATAACAAAGTCCACTTTTAAATAATTATAACTTGAGTTAATTACACTGACATTTCTCAGCAAGGATTAAGTAAATCAGAAGGGGGAAAATCGGATGAGAAAGTAAAAAGCAAGGGATGGACTACAAGAGCATCCCTTTTGTCTTTCATTCAGGGGTATAATTAAATTAAGTAGGATTGATTGAGTGTCAAACATCTGTGGGAGGCATTTCCTAACTTCATTAATGCTATTGTGCCTGAAGACGCCTCAGTGGTAATTTCTCTCGCAAGTGTCTAATGAGAGTCTAGCGATGTGATATGAAAGCATGACACCCAGCCGCTGTGTCCTGTGCCGCTGCCTGTCTGTATGGGAGGAATTTATTAGGAATGTACCCTGGCAACAGCAAAGCTTACATTATCCACCTCAGCAGTGGGAGTGGGGCAGCAGGCAGCAGAGAGCCAGGGTAACGGAGTCATAAAGTTGAGAGTTTAGACAGCAAGCATAACAGAATAAAAACAGAACTGCTAAGGAGAACTAAATGGTCATAAAATAGATCATATATAATGAGGTACAGCAGATAATGAGGTGCATTTATATGGAAAACACTAAATAAAAATTATGACCATTCCCTCTTTAACCCCATAACCATCAGAGCTTTTCTCAGCAGCTGGGTTTGCAAGGTAAACTAGGGAGAGTAAATTAATTGGAAGGAAAAATATATATATTGCCCAGCTTAGTTCATTATTGCAAGCATTGCTAATTACACGTAGGCCCCAGTAGAATATTTGGCACTGGGAAAAACATTATGAAAAATCTATAATTCCTATCCTTTTTGTAGAATTATGATAAAAATATTGTAATACTGCTGTAGTTATAAAGCAATTAAATAGGGATAAATGTAAGGTTGCTTCTGTTTTATTCATTTTACCATTGCGATTAGAAGTTGCCTGCTTCCAAGCTTTGTTCATTCATTCATTTATCAGTTAATGAGCATTTACTATGTATTGCGAGTTCTGGCCGGCTCTAAGGATGCCAAGTTGTAAAAGAACAGTCTCTGCCTTTGAGGAGCTTTTAGTCTCATGAGGAAAACTTAAAAGCAATCAAATCATTAAAATAAAAATGTAAGTGGAAAAATAGAGGTAAGTACTAGGTCCCTTGGGAACCCAGAGAACACAGCACTTGGAAGGACACAGAGTACTAAAAAATGGAATCAGCTTGATTTGAGATGTGATGGTAGACAGAGGAGAGCAGAGGAAGAGGCTAGGTTTCAACTTGAGCAAACAGCACTTGTAAAGACACCCGGGTGTGACGTGGCAAGAGAAAGTTAACGAAGAACTAGAAAACAAACAAAAAAAAAGAACCAATGTGAGGAGAAAAGCTGAGTTCTGAGGTTAGAGAGCCCAGCTATGATGCAGAGCAAAGATTTTTATCCTGCTCTCTCTCCCTCTCTCTCTCTCACATCCTCATAACATAAATGGACATTTCTCAACATAGCATATACCCCTCTAGCAAGGTAATCTGCACTTGACAGAACTAAGACTGGAAAGTTATCAATTTCACTGAATTTTCAGTAATCTCTAGGCACTAGTCTCATCTGAAAGCTTCTTTGATATATGGTACTAATGATATAGGATACTAACATGAACAGAGCAGCTCTGAGGTTTTATAAAGTTTTCCTCATTTAAGATTTCACTGTCTGGGCACAGTGGCTCACACCTGTAATCCCAGCACTTTGGGAGGCCGAGGAGGGCCAGATCATGAGGTCAGGAGATCGAGACCATCCTGGCTAACACGGTGAAACTCCATCTCTACTAAAATACAAAAAATTAGACAGGTGTGGTGTTGTGCCCCTGTAGTTCCAGGTACTTGAGAGGCTGAGGCAGGAGAATTGCTTGAACCCCAAAGGTGGAGGTTGCAGTGAGCCAAGATTGTGCTACAGCACTCCAGCCTGGCAACAAAACAAACAAAAAAAGATTTTACCCTGCTTATAAATGGGAGGTTTTATCTGTTTAAAGATAATATTACAATCCAAGAATAATTTATCCCCAAATCATTATATGAAAAAATGTAATAACCACATTAATATTTTTTAAAGAACCTTGAAAACTTGGTGATATTTTACTACTTACGTTGGGGAACGGTGTTTTTGTATCTAGTAATGGCTACATGTCAAGCTTTTATGACAAGTGACATTAAGAACTGGAGACTTAATAATAACGAGCTATGGCATAACCAATGATGTGCATTAAGAATTCATTTTGTAATAGGGCTCTACTGTGAGGATTGATTCTAGCATGGATGCTCAGCAAAATGCGCCATCTGAGATAACTAGCACATGTTCAACTTAGCAGACTGTCAGCATTGTGAGGATGGAAATCACATTCGTCTTTGTCTGGCTTGATAGAGGTTCAGCAAATGTGTCAGGGTGTTGCCAATTCAATGTCATTGTCATTCCCACTTATCTACTGCATGGCAAGAGAGGAACCTGGAACTACACAGCTCGGGATAACTTCCCCCATATTATTCTGGGCTGGAATCTGCCAATGAGCGGCATCTGCATGACTTGGCAAACTGTCTTAGTCCATTTGTGTTGTTATATAGGAATATCTGAGGCTGGGCAATTTATAAAGCAACAGGGTTTATCTGGCTCTGCAAGAAGCATGATGCCAGGATCTGGTGAGGGCCTCAGGCTGCTTCCACTCATGGTGGAAAGCGAAGGGGAGCCAGCATGCAGAGATGTGAGGGCAGAGCAGAAGCAAGAGGGAGAAGCAGGTGGTGCCAGGCTTTTTTCAACAACCAGCTCAGGCAAGAACAAACAGAATGAGAACTCACTCATTACTGTGAGGACAGCATCAAGCCATTCATAAGGGATTCGCTTCCATAACCCAAAAAACCTCCCACTAGGCCACACCTCTAACATTGGGGATCAATTTCAACATGAGGTTTGTAGGGTTCAAACATCCAAACTATAGCACAAACTAAGAATAAAGAGAAACCATTATTCTGATGGCTACAAAGGAACCTGTGTATGGGGGCACTGTGAGGTTTTCAGGCAAATGCTTGAGAATCTTCTACTGCAGTGTAGACACCAAGGAGTAGTGCCTTCCCTGACTTTTGTTTCCTCAGATTGTTCAATAATGGTGAAAGCCTCTATTTTCCTACTTGGAATATGCAAAGCAGTGTATTAGGCCATTCTTGCATTGCTATAAAGAAATACCTGAGACTGGGTAATTTATAAAGAAAAGAGGATGAATTGGTTTCTGGTTCTGCAGGCTTTACAGGAAGCATGGTGCCACCATCTGTTCAGCTTCTTGGGAGGCTTTGGGAAGCTTACAATCATGGCAGAAGGTGAAGGGGGAGCTGGCATGTCACATGCGAAAGCAGGAGTGACAGAGGGAGAGAGTGGGAGGAGAAGAAAAAGAGTGGTGGGGAGAGGGGTCATGCTCTTTTTCACAACCAGATCTCTTGTGAACTCAGAGCAAGAACTCACTTATTAACAAAGGATGGCTCAAGCCATTCACAAGGGATGTGCCGCCACGATCCAAACACTTCCACTATGCCCAGCCTAACACTGCAGATTACATTTCAGCATGAGATTTGGGCCAGAACAAATATCCCAAGAGTATCGAATGATTTCTGTTTTCCTCATCTAAACTTGATTGCAAAACTCTGTCTCAAAATAAATACATAAATAAACAAACAAAAAGCATACCACCAAAAGTATATGGAACATTCCTATTTCAAAAAGTTGCTTACAACTTGATTTCCCTATAATTAACCTTTGAGCTTCTTATCATGGCTTTATGCTGGGATGTTGGTACATAAACACAAAAGTGTCTCTTGTCTAATTAGCTGCTCTTTATCCTCCCCAGTCCGTTACTGGACTGCTCTGACAAGCCTTAAATTTTGGCTAATCAAGCACTTCGCCGAAGGTGGATTGTGATGCCAGCAATTAGCTCTTATCTGATCTTCCCCAAAGGTGATAATTTCTACTTAAGAAGTTGGAAACTATGAGCTAATTTAATCTGGTTTAAATGTAATTGGGTAGATTTATGAGTGACCACCATTATTCCTATCAAATTACATTTTGCTTCCTGCTGGAAACTAAGTCTTAGGGAACAAAAGAGTTTCAAAGTTTCAATTTCAGGCTGGGCATGGTGGCTCACATCTATAATCCCAGCACTTGGGTAGCCAAGGTGGGTGGATCATCTGAGGTCAGGAGTTCAAGACCAGCCTGACCAACATGGTGAAATCCCATCTCTACTAAATACAGTTAGCCAGGAGTGGTGGTGTGCCTGTAATCCCAGCTACTTGGGAGGCTAAGCCAGGAGAATCTCCTGAACCCGGGAGCCAGAGGTTGCAGTCAGCCAAACGTGCACCATTGCACTCCAGCCTGGGCAGCAAGAGAGAAACTGCATCTCAAAAAAAAAAAAAAAATTCAATTTTATTTTTCTCAGGGACTAGAATGGCAAAGATGAAACCAAGAATGCAAATTTCTTATCCAGAAAACTATATGGCATGAGGCCTACTTTTCTGCACTAAGTGCCTCAAGGGGTATGGCTTAGTCAAACCACAGCTCCGTGGAACTTAATGAAATAGAGCACTTCAGTGAAAAGGAATAAGAAAAAAGAAAATAAAGAAGGAAGGAAAAGGGGAGAGAACAGAAGAAAGGTAAGAAATGGCCTCTTGGTTTTCTGCAGCTAACTAGAGACAGGATTAACCCTCCTTCTTAAATCTATCTGCACTCTGCCTCCACAGGAAGAGCAGCATGTGCTCCTCAGGACTTGCAAAATATTAAAATGTCAGTAACTGTGACTTAAAGCCAGTCTTCCTCTGCATTCATGGACTCCAATAAAGCAAATCACTGAAGATGGGCATTGCAAGAAATCGTTACTAATTCTCTAAATTAGAAAATGTGAACATGTTGGCAGATTAATAATCAAAACTGACAGAATAATTGAGCCACTAAGAGAAGAGACTGTTAGAGCAGTGAGAACATCTATTTAATCACACAAGGAACTTAAGGGGAATGGCACAGATCAGTCAGAAACTATTCTGAAGAATTTTCTAATCTGAATAAAAAGCCCTACAAGTCAGCAAACTAAAACAATGAGGCTTCCATAAATCAAATACCTAACTTCTTTATTTCGGTATTCACAAACCAAACGTTAGGGGAATAAAAAGCAGAATATGTTTGAGGCATATGTTAAACAAAGGTGTTAAACATATGGATTTTGACGTATTTAAATCTGAACTAAAAGAACGACCAATTGTAATATATCCACTTTCTGGAATTACTAAATTCAGAATGACAATTTCTGTGTTTCTGTGTGTGTGTGTGTGTTTTGTGTGTGTGTGTGTGTGTATATGTGTGTATGTTTGTGTATATTGTTTTTCATAACATCTTAAATTTTTCAAACTATTTAACCATTTTTACCAACCCACAAAATGTAATAAATTAATGCCACTATTGGCAATGAAGTGACACATCACAATACAAGCCAGGGTCATTAATTTAAGCTATGCAGTATCAGCTTTTAGAATTGTCTTTAGATAATATTTACTATGACAGCCATGGATTTCATCTCAGTCACCCCTAACGTGAATCTACTGGCCTATACCAATTTGCCTAGCTGCATACATGTTTCTCAACCCAAGCTTCTTTCCAGAAACCAACTCCTCCTCACTCCTTACTACCATTCTTTCAGTCATCTTGACTAGGAAAGATTGCATTATCGTCAATTCTTTTCTCTCCTTTACTTTCCACCTTCATCTGAAGCAAGATTGGAATTTCTCTAGCACTTTCCCCTTCTCTTCGTGTTCCACTTTGCAAACTAGCCTTCCTCTTCATTCCACTAAATAAAGAAATGCTTTAACTCACCTCTATAAAGTGTCTGACATATAAGAGAAGTTGGATCATGTGAGTTCTCTTATCTGGCTTTCTCTTCCACTTTCTGGCCTAAACTCTAAACCATCTAAAGCACAACTCTGATTTGATTATCCTCCTGCTCAAACACTTCCAGGGCACCTCTTTGCTTAAGTAAGGCTCAGTAAGTAGAATATTCAAGTTTCTGGTTGCCATTCATTCTTTCAATTTTCTTTCTCACTGCTGTCTTATATACAGCCCTTATGCATAGCCAAATCAAACAATCACCCAGGGGCCAACACAAATATAGCTGAGATTTAGCCCTAACTAGCCAAGCTTCCACTGGAAATAATTAATAACCAATTATTTAACTGAAAAAAGATGGAAACTGAGCTTAGTTATCTTAAAATCAAATGTATTGCTTTGCATAGTTTAATTCTCTCAAAGAGAATAAACATCAACAATGAACATGTTACATACTTGTACCCCAATAAACCAGAATACTTACTTATGCCATGGGTCAGCAAAGTATGGCCCACAGGTCAAATCTGCATTTTTGTATAGCCTGCAAACTAAGAATGGGTTTTATATTTTTTTTTATTGTTTTTGTTTTTTTGGTTGATTGGTGGGTTTTTTGCTTGTTTGTTTGTTTTGAGACAGGGCCACACTCTGTTGCTCAGGGTGGAGTGCATGCGGTGATCACCACTCACTGCAGCCTAGAAATCCCGGGCTCAAGTGACCCTCCTGCCCGAGCCTCCCAAGTAGTTGACACTACAGACACACACCACCATGCCCTGCTAGTTTTTTTGTTGTTTTGTTTTTTTGTAACTTTTTATTTTTTGTAGACTTTATTTTTTGACACTATATTGTCCAGGCTGCTCTCAAACTCCTTGCTCAAGCTATCCTCCCACCTCAACCTCACAAAGTGCTAGAATTACAGGTATGAGCCACCATGACCAGACTAAACTGTTAAAAAAAAAAAAAGACTAATACATCATGACACATGAACAATATATGAATTTCAAATTTTAATGTTGACAAAGTTTTATTGGAATACCACCACATTCATTCAACTACAACAGATTTCAGTACTTGTGACATACACCATGGGCTCTCTGTCTACTAGCTGGTCTTTAAAAACAAAAAAATTTGTTAACCCTTGATCTGTACTATTAATTAAGTACTTGTACTTCTTAGAATTAATATTTATGCTCATGTATTTCCTATTCCCCCAACTTCCCTTAAGCCCTTCGAAAACATAAACCTTCCTGCTACCTTTTAATATTCTGGTCTCTCACATGTGTTTTCCATAGTTGATACTCAATAGATGCTTTTTTATGAGTTAGAGGCTAGTCTGCAAATAGATACCTATTTGAACATGATGAGAATACGGATGCATTCTTCTGGACCAACTGGGGAAAAGCAAACAAGCAGCAGACCGTATTAACTATAATCTTGATTGTAGAAGATGGTGTTTATTCTCTTATTTAAAAAAAATAGTTGGCTATTTGCTAATATCCATTTGAGTGTTTCCCAGAAATGCTTTCTCATCTTCCTAGTACGCTTGCATTTAGAGGTAATACAATGCCATTTTGACATCTTGGCTTTTATTGCTATCACTTTTACTAAATTTCAATTTTGACCTAATAACCCCTGAAAAAAAATTATAAGTCTGGGACACAGCTCTCAGAACAGTAAAATTCTAAAACCCAAATATGTCATAGAAGAAGGAATAATGTTCCCAGATGACACCAAAATAACTGACCAATTAGATTGTTTCAGTTCAATGACACAGTGATTCCTTGGGTAAAAAATAAAATTGATCATTTGGCTGAATTCACTTAATTCTATCCAAATATTCTACTTAGCAGCACTGTGTAGAAAGTATGTATCTTGATTATTCAAATGACAGTGCTCCTCCATCAAGTACAATGTATGTTGTGTACACAAATATACACATATATGTGTAACTTACTTAAGATGACCAGATAAAGAGCAACGTTTAATCCAAAACATCACTATGAAATATACTTCACACTTCTGAGCCCATGCAGACTTTGCCAGTGATTTTCTATTCTTCCTTCCCCTGAATCTCCAGAACCTGTCTGAGCTGTCAGCAATGGTATGCCACTTGTTTACAAAACAGATCTCATTCACAGGGGAGATGGAAGCTAGAGCCAGTACTTGGAGAAGCTGAGAAAGAAAAAGAAAAAAGAAACACTGACAGATTTTTATTTGAAGTAGTAAAATCTAAAGAATAAATAGGATATCAGCAGAATTTTTCTTTTTTTGGTTACAGGCTTAAACTAAGAAATAATGTCACAATATTCTTTAGCCTGAGAAACACTTTTGATAGCAGGATTCTTGAGATAAGACAAATTGATACGTAATGAATTGTATAACCTCAGCCTCCGTTGTAATTTTCTTTTCTTTCCTCCACTGCATTTTGTTGTCCCTTCTGCACTTCTCAAAATTTTTGCTAGCAGTTTTAATGTAAAACCATGTCAAAATCCTCAAAGTATTTCAAAAGTTTCAAATGATCTGTACTGGTCTTTTCATGTTGATTGTAAAGAGAATTATAAAGGCACATTTCCAACATATGTTCCAAATATATCATATACATGATGTTTGATAATTACATTGCCCTCAGTAAATCTGATGTGGAGTTGAGCTGTATAGTGGAGTATATTTAGAAAAATTTTAATTCCAAAGAAGTTGGTAGAAGTTGATTTTTATCATATAACTTTATTACTCAGGTACCTTGGTCTTGTAAAATATCAGCTTTCTTCCTAAACATACTATCAGGAGAAAGTACTTTAGAAGCAGAGAAAACAACTATCCTTTCTGATTCCGAAGAATCCATTCATCCTACTTTGCATGCAGCAGGCTCATCTTTATATGGGGACTCACCCTTCCTTCATTCACAGACCACATGGCTGCTATGGAGCTAAGCTCACCTCCTGTTTCTGGAGTGGTATGTGATCCCAGCCTGAGCCATCAGATCATTCCTTCCTCTGGAGACAGGGATCAGTTCAGCTTTGAGCACATGGTTCCAGTTGGGTCAATCATGTCTAAGCAATGCCAGCCTTAGAACCTGATCCTGACTGATGGCACAGTTATTCTAATAAACTGTGAGGCTGACGCTGCACCCTAAAGGGGGAGACTATCCATGAATGGAGTCAATGCCAAAAAGGTTGTGTGGAGACATAAAGAGAGATCTTGACCTAGTGGAAATCATTTGAGTCCTATGTTGCCCAAAGAAACTTATTCCCAGACATTTTGGTTTTATGAGCAAAAAATAAAAACCTTTACATTATTCTGAGTTGAGCATTCTGTCACTGCTATTTTAAAAGTCCCAATACAGAAATTAGGGACCTTGATTTTTCCTGATCCCATAAGAAGTAAAAACTCTAGTGCTTTCTTACACCTCTACCTAGGATATCAGGTTCTCGTTCTCAACATCTAGGAAGCTTCCAAGAACACTGGTTAAAACAGAGATCCCTCTTCCTGAAATATTTCTGACTAGCTTTTTCCCACCACTTTCCCAACCTTTGGGAAGGGATAAGGAATGATATTGGTTCCCTCAGGAGACTCATACTCAAATTCTTAAGATTAGCCATCGTGTGTTAACGGAAACTTGGGATAACACACTAAAATGAAGAAGGCTTTTCAGGAACAGAGGTGGGGAATTCAGTCCTTCCTCACACGTGGATATTCGGTCTTCATTGTTAGTCTGGGAGAAGCAACAACTTTGATGCTTGATTTTAAAGGAGCCAGTGAATTTCTATGCATTAGGTGGTGGGTGATGGAATTGGTTCCCTTACTCCACCTGTTGAATGGAATTGTGAAAAAGAAGCACTGGACTGGTCTGGGCATAGTGAGAAGACTTTGAAAAATGTGAAAAATGAAAGAAACTAGTCTTTAAAAAAAACTCAAAGGTTGTGTTTCCTTTGAATGAGCAAGTCTAAAATGCTTCCATTCCTGCTCTAAAATTTAAATATTTAAGAGTGGATTTAGAGCTCATAATTCAGAAACAAAGTCCATGGGTCAGTAATGTGAAATCCCAGCTCCACAGCTTTCTAATCTTTTTGAGTTCACTCCTTATTCAACTCTCCCACTGGGCTTCCTCCCACTTCCACCCTTGGAAAGATTCAATTCAACTGAAAGATCATGTTATTTCCTTATTTCTACTAACTCCAGTTCCTAAATGTGAGGGTTTCAAGCCCAGAATATTAATTTTGGATATTCTCCAACATCTAGGGGAGGAGAGGAACTCTTCTGAGAAACTCACCAGAAAGATTTTGAAGCTGGAGTTTGGGAATATATGTGCTAAAGCAACTTCTGAGTCTCAGTGAACCTCCCAGAAGGCAGAGAAGCCTCTGGTGCTGCAAAAGTGACGTGACAACCAGTTAGAGGTGGACTAGAGATCCGGCTGGCCATGCCAGGGACTCACCAAAACTCTGCGATCACTTAAATGAGAAGCCATCCTCACAGTCCTTTCAACACAAACATGAAAACCCTTAAAGGTGATTTGAAGGAGAGAAGCAATTTCCAATTCATGGCTTCAGAGGTTTTCACTCTGCTTTACAGAAGCCTGTCTTCAAAAATCACACTTAATTTCAAAAAGAACTACTACATTCAAAGTTGCTTTGGAAAACTGTGGAATGTAATTTGAAAAAACACGTTTTGGCTCTTGTGGCCACTGAACGAACAGAGGGAAGATGTAGCGATTCTGTGCAGTGGAAGATGAAGGCTTTTTCTTTTGCCCACACATTGGCTGTGCTTTATTTTGTAGAAAGCTGGTCAAATATAAAAAACATCTTGTTTTTAAAATACTTTAACTTGTTCATTTTTAAGCCAGCTTTTCTTCAGCTTAATGTATTAATATTTTTATTAAATTGAGGTTAGTTTTTTAAAGAAGCATTCTTTACAACTTCAAATTCAAAGTAAATCAACTACCTTATTTCTCATGTTTCACCTAACATATACTATTTTATTAAGCTATAAATTATAAAGTATAAAATTATTCCTAAAGAAAATAAAACATTTTCATTAGGTATAGAAATCTCAACCATGTTACCAAACACCAACATAATATGCATATGTAATTTAAATCTTCAGGCCATACAAAAGTAGTTTTAAAAAAGGAGTGAAATAACTACAATTTGCCATACTTTGACTAAAAATAAATTAGCGTGCAAAAGTATTAAAGTCCACCAAATTGGAAGAATTAAACTTAGAAAAGATACATCATAAAGAAATATGTATCTCTATAATATGCAAAAGATACATAAGATGCATACCATTCAGTAAATTATGTATACATATATAAACAGGATATATATATTGTATATGAAATCAATCGGACAACATTCTTTAAAACAGGGACTTGCAGCTTATATTCACCATGCATTCCTCTTTCTTTTAAGGTTTTGTCAGCACTATTAAAAACACAGAACACTTACAAGCCAAAACTAAAAACCAGCTGAATGTCAACTGTTGAAATTTTCCCCATCTTACTCAGGAAACCAAACATGTTTTTCCTGCTAATTTACACTTTACTTCACAGTTAAAGGTACCTTGAAAGTGTTAAAGATAACAGTATTTCTGTGATCCGATCAAACTTGAAAGGGCACTGTCTTTCCTCTCCTTATGCACAGACAAAGTTGAGAAAGGCATTTCAAACTAAGAAATTCACAGGAGCTTTTTATAAGAAAAAGATTTCACTTCCAACACTAACTGTGCTATTTGCATAGATTGCAAGGCAGTCGTGTTCAAGCGACGTCTATGAAATGCAACCATATGCGAAGGACTGAGCACAGTGCCAGCAGCTAAGTGCTCATTAGAGTCTCTTCAATGGACTCAGGTCCCAAGCCACCTCATGATCCAGGGCACCAGAGACAACTTGTAAATGAATTTCATCTCTCAGGAAAATCCTGCTTCATTTTGTATTCCCAAGCCACAGAGAGGCTGTTGGAACCTCAGAGGTGTCTCATGGAGTATCCAGCATCATGGAAAACTTCATCTTCATATTCCTGTTCCTAAAAGGTTGGTGTACCAGATGATACTGCAGAAGGAAGACGGACAGTTAGACACATAGATCCAAGGAATGCATACTTATCGTCTCCCTCTGGCACAGTTTATAACTATATGCAAAATCAAACAAAAACATTATCTGACTTTGATTGCTCAAGATTAAAATTTCTGGAGTGTTTTAAATATTCCTTTTCCCCATTATTTTTCCTTCCTTGAGGCAGCAGTGTATTAACCAGTCCTAGTTTTTCACTATTGCAAATCAGATGTAAGTTTTACACACAAATACATTGGTCTTACTGGACTTCACCTGATCAAATCGTTTCTGTTCTCTTTCCTATTGCCCCTACCCCACCTTCTGTCAAAATGCCGTATCACTGTAATCTCCAAGTTACCTCAGTACTCTCGGTTATCAAGTTTAAGTTATTTCATATTGCTCTCTTAGCTTTTCTGCACACAACTTTCCACAAACACCTAATTAGGTTATTTTAATCTACCCTTTTCTATCTGTTTCCCCATAGTCACCCAGACCAGGGTCCATTTAAGGTCAGGACTGAATTGCAGTGATGTTTCCAAGCAGGTATCTCTGTCTCCAGTCTCTTTCATCACATCCCACTGATGCTCACATCACTGATGCTCTAATGATTTTCATCTAACTTTATTTTCTTCAGGTGTCTTGCCTGCTCAGCAATCTCCGAGGCTTCAGTGTCACTTATTATGCACATTCCAAGCCTTATCTGGCCTTCAGAGGTTTGCACTAATATGACACTTCCCGGGATCCCATCCCACCTTCATTTCTCATTACCTCTCACTGCAGCCTCTCTACTCCCACTAGCAATATCTGCTGGCCATCTCCCACATGTGATTTGCTCATTTTTATCTCTGTATCTTTCCTCATGCAAACTTCCCCACCCACTGACCTACAAATTCATTTATTGTTCTTTTCATCAATATCTTGCTTCTCTTCAAAATTCTGCTCCTCACTCATCTCTTCAGAAATTTCTTCTGAATTAATCGCAATCAAATGTGGGACTCATTTTGTCTTTTATCCCCTCAAAACAGGGCAATCCTCTGGAGTTATTGAGGGTGAAGATGTGACAACATAAAGAGATTCAAGATAATGCATGTAATTTGAGTGGCAAACCTCACAAATGGTTTGATCTAAATTAAGAACAAAGAAAATATCTTGCAGATAAGGAAAATGATCAAAGGTCCAAACAAACAAAGCTCTCTTACACATAGAGCCTTTTATAAGGGAAATATCTACATAAAACAGCAACAGCTGCCACATATTAAGGACTTTAAAATTTCTGCTAGGGACCATATATACAGTAACTCATTTAATTTTTATTATACACAACATAGGTATTGTTATAGTAATGTTACAGTGAACAAAATCAATGGCCAGAGAAATAAAATTACTTGCCCAAGATCACATAGCTAGGAAGAAATAAAAGCAGAATTTCAACCCAGAATTTGATATTTGTCTTCTCCCCAGAATCTGTATTATAAGCCACCTGCGCTCTTGTCACATATTCTGAATAGCATTCATAGCACCTATTCTAGTGGTTACTTTAGAAAAAAAAGTTTACACCTGAGCTGACTAGTTTTGTTTCACCAATTGATACCTTGCACATTTTTTTTCACTCTTTTTACGCAATCTCCACTTTTGGCCACACAAACCCTCTCTTAATGAACCTACCTCTCACTAGAACTAGAAAATTGGAGTCATGAGATAAAAATCTCTCCTCCTAAAAACAGATTGAACATAACCCTTCTTCTCTCCCATTATGTTGTCTCCCTATAAAAGGTCAACCCATACCACTGTGCTTTGGTGCCAACATCTTTTCTTTTCAAAGCCTTTATTCATCATGTAACCCCAAGTTTCCTGCATTAACAATCTTTTTACTTCTATTGTAATATTGCCTTCAAATAGCAACTGCCGTAAGTTTTAAGATAAATAAATAATGTGTAAGTAATGTAATACATAAATTCATTATTTTTTAAAAAAATATTTCCCATGACACATATGTTGGTTTCAATATGTCCTTATTTCTTTGCTCCACTTCATGGTTAAACTCCCTGAAAGAGTTGTCTTCACCGCATTCCCCACTTCCTTACCTCCTCACTTCCTGACTGGTTTCTTCCTCCTGTTCCATAGGAACTGTTGCAGTCAAGCCTCCGAGGACCTCCATGGATGTCCAATCCATGTTGCTAAATTCAAGGAAAATATTATTTCCTTATCTCAGTTTGTGAGAGTAGAATCCTCACAAATGGAATTAGTGCCCTTATAAGAAGAAACACAACAGAAATGATCTCTCTCTGGATCATATGAGGATACAGTGTGAAAACAGCCCTCTGCAAGACAGCTGTCACTGATAAGTGAACCTGCTGCCATTCTGATCTTGGATTTGCCAGCTTCAGAACTGTGAAAAATAAAGGTGTCTTGTTTAAGCCACCCAGTCTGTGGTATGCGTTATGGCATCCTGACTAAAGACAAATTTCTGCCTCAATCTCATCCGTGGGTTCTCGGGACTAGGAGTAGGATATTTTTCATCAGCGTACTGATATAATGCCTTTGTTTAATTTTATGTGTCTCAGATTTTAGCTCTAAGTCCAGAACTTGCCCTTGGCTTCTATTTTTGTGTGTATTGTATCTGTCTCACCATATATCAACAGGTATTGCAAAATTCAGCACCTTCTCAAGCTTCTGCAAGAAATACACTGACACGAAGCATGTATGAGATATCACAAAGATCAACCATCTTATGCAACACACAGCATTCTGGCAGCTTACTGATTCTTGTTCTTCTCTCACCTCACAAACTCTCTTTTGGAAGCAAAAAATTATTCTTATCTCATTCCCAGAAGATGAGGGACTATTCTTTTATTACCATTTACAAAATTGCTATATCAAAGTACTTCTCTCAGACAATGCTCACCCCAAGAGAAATTTTAGTAAATATATTTTTCTATTATAGAATCCTTACATGCTAATGAAAATATGTCTGAGTTTTCATTTTGTCCTTACTATCTAGCCTTTTCCATCACTATTGAAGATGAGAAAACAATCCCCAGTTATGTTTATTAATAAAGCAGTTCAAAAATGCCCATATTTTGACCAATATGAGCATGATATTCACAGTTCCATGAAATGTAGTTGTTAAGAGATTAAAAGTAAATTCTTAAGGGTGTTTTTAAGTGACTACCTAATGATAGTTTAAGAAATCATGTTTTTTTTAATTAAATGATAGTGGCAAATTTAGTATTTCTTAAATAACTGGTGTGATGTTTGTGGGAGAAAGAAATAAAGATTCAAAGTTAATAAATGTTTCCAAAGTTCACAAGAATTTGGTTTTCTTAATAAAACAGCTTCAATATTTTCAGAATAACATAGTTCAACTATTCCAGAAGAATGTGTCTTTCAAATGTCTGATGGAATGTTTTAGCCCACTATTAAGAAAGGTTATACTGCTTATTTACACTCTGGTGATTATATCTTTAAATATAAAGCACTAATCAATGTGTATTAAAGATTTATGAAGGAACAAGTTAATAATTTTCCACTCAATTCCTTCCTACTAATTAAAGATTTTTCACCATTAATCTTTGTCCTTTAGCATTTAATCTGAAGTTATGTTTGTCTTTTAGCTTTAGAGTTAATTTTAAATAACGTCTTTAATTTTGGCATAAAGAACTATTTTCACAATGCCTTTCAGGTTAAATTAAGAAATCTCTAAAAGTCTCCTATTTAACTTAACACATAAAATGTGATTTGCATTAATCTGATGATTTTAAACTACACATTTGGCCCACAATATCTAATTAATTTGGCAAGAGAATTATGGAAATAATAAAAATTACTTCTAAATTTCAAGGGCCACTTCATTTTTAAATGTCTTATTAAATAGATCTTTGTAATAAAAGAAATCATTCAGAAGAAATGTAATAGTATTTTAATTTCCAAGTAATAGGTGTGCTGAATGTTAATTTGTCCTACATTTGGCATCCACAAGAGACAAAGCATTGTATTCTCAATGCCAAAAGCAAGAAGTTCATTAATGCAACCTGAAAAAATACAATAAAATCAAAGTTGTTTGGCAGAGAATACAAAGATGTGAGTTGAAAATCTGAGTGCTTCATTAAAAAAAAAAACTAGCTGGCATAGCATCATTATTTTTAGTTTTTCTTGCATTTCAATCAAGAGACCAGTGAGGAGTAATAATATTTATGAAGAGCAGCACCCTAGTTACGTGTTTCTTCATCTATGTGTTTTGTAAAGCTACTTTTTGCTGGATAGTGCTTAGAAGCACTGACGTTAAGAATAGTCCAAAAATATTCTAACTCTACCATGTTAGCAATACATTTGGATAAAAAGGAAAAAGGATTCCATTTCTTTTCATTTTATTTCAAATATGAAAATCAACTTACACTCTAATTTCTCCAGTGAATAGGTCCATATAATCAACCTATAGTCTTCTTTCTCTAATTACGTAATTTTGTACCCCCTGGTTCTCTATTAAAGTAAGTTCAAAGTCATCTCATTTCGCTTTTCTCCAACTTTCAAGCTCAATGACATTTTAAAACTATGCTAACAATATACCCTGTGCCTCAAGTACAAGACAAAATTTGAGAAATTTGTAATCTTTCTAAACACTAAAGATAGCTTTTAAAAAACAGGAGTATAATTTCATTACCAGTAGGGTCAAGGTTAAATACTATTGGATTAAGATCCTATGAGTTCTAAATATAAGAAGTCTGCATATTAGTAAGCATTATAATAATCTGAAGTATGTGGAAGTTTGTGGAAGAACAATTTAATACGTATGTATACTAAATAAATGCACCCACTAACCTACTAGGTATTTAGAAGCAACTTATCTGAAAATGATTATTCCTTGCCATATTTTATATTTAGACATAAAGAGCTTTTGACTCATGTTTCAAATTTTATTCTTCTTCAGAGCAGACAGGAAACATTTAAAAACCTGATGCAGAATCAAACTATGTCATTTAGAGACATCTTCACCTCTTTGCATTATCAGAAGACTATATTCTCCATGCCTTGCCATGCCAGAGATGCTCTATGTATCATTAATTAATATTAGGCTTCAGCCCCTGCAGGTTTCCAAGTAAATGAAAGGTCAATAATGCATGCTACCTGCTGGCTCCAGGCTGGCAGCTTTGCCTACCAATTCAGCATCGCCCATAGTAGCACTGCTATAGTTACAGTGGCCCCAAAAGTACTTACAGCTCGTTTCATATTCATTCTAGCATAATCCTCTCACTTGCTGACCATTAGCAGTGTAATTAATGGGCATTTTCTGATTGATGTACCCTTGCAGATAAGTATTATAATAAAGGGTGATTACAGTGAAGAATAATATAGTTGAAAATCAGTACCTAGTCGTCACCACTCATTGACAGTGCCATAACAGAATCAGTGAGATCAGACTGCATAGAAATTATATCAAATAAAGTAATTTCTTTAATTTATTGCACTTTTAATTATTCCATCTTTAATTTAAAGAACTATCTTGCCCCCATACAATGTAGTCTTGAAGCTAAAGAGAATCAATCTAAGGCTAACTAATATTCACTTTCCCCAGCACATTTGAAATCAATTTTACCTTAAGCAAAATGTTTTATGAGCCTTTAGTTTACCCTGGGCATTATGCATCTTCATAATATTCTAATGAGCTTAAGATATCCATGAGCAGAATCCATGAATCATATTTCTGGTGGCCCTTAAAAACAATTTTTTTCTAACTCTGCTGTAAATTAAGAGATGTGAGAAAATGAGAATAAAATCTCATTACCACTGACAACCTCACAGCTCAATAAACCTGTTTTAAATCTTATTAAAGGGTACGTTATTTGTCATTTTTAGTAACCTTCATCATCACAGCCAATACCATGCCATCTAATCTTTCTTTAAAATATCAGGGTATAGAGGTCACACAAAGAGCTGGGGTCATGGAAATCATCCCTGAGAGTGAGCATAAGAAATTGGACCTCCTTCCAGAGCCTTCAATTTATTGACAGGCACTGAGCTGTGGTCAGGGTCAGCTCAGAAGGGGTCAGGGACAAAGGTCTACAAAATAAGACAAGAATACTATGCCATGCTGCTCTCTAGGGTTTCCTGAACACCAGAATCTGAGGGGACATAATGGTCATTTCCAGGTAAGTCAGAAGGAACACCTAACCAAACTGAGGCCCACTGCTAAATCACTTCTTATTGGATAAAGATAAAAGAAAAAAATACAAATCTCAAGTAGCCACAGGCTTTATGTATAACAAATGTTCTACATGCAAATTAAAATCCACTAGGAAAATCCACTAGGCTGAATTTAATCACAACAGATCAACTTCTATCACCAGGCAGCAGGCTCTGAAGCTGGTTTCTTTTCCCTGGCCTGGGTATGTTCATGGGAAGATAGAGACTTTTGTTATAATATAAACAACTTGGATTAAAGAGATAGATATGCTACCTAAAATAAAGACAGCAAAAACCATTCCAATATTTCAAGCAAAATTTTTTAAAATATTCTATGACTGGCTCAGCTGCAACCATTTTTCCCATTTATAAGTATTAGAGAAACCATAAACAGAAGCGAGCCTCTGGCTTTAAAATGTGAGATTCCTCTTGATTTCCCCTTACGATAAGATAGACTGTGTGCTGTTGGCAGGGATTAAATGGAAAATTTAAATGGAGAAATTTCTGTGCCCTAGAAGGAATGTCAAAGGAGCGTTCTTTGGTTTGTAACAGAGCAAACAGGGCTCCCCAAAAAATTACTCTAGGAGCACTTCTTACGTCTTCTGTCCTTCAGTTTTGCCCCTTGTCATCACATTTGATGTTCTCAACATCCTCCCTCAACTAAAATTCACAGGTTCTAAATAAGAGGGAGGAGGTAAATAACAACATCAAAAGCACTAAATACTTACAATTTTGCTTACAATCCATTTGCTATAATTACCAACTGTTTCAGCAGCTTATTACTCTGATTTCATTCATTTTGATAATATAGATCATAGTTTGAGATTTATTTTTAATTATTTCAAATAATTGATAGCAAAATTTTTCATTCTCCTTTAGCTTATCTCTGAGGACATTCTGTTGTCAACAATGTTCACTATAAAGCAATCTACACTGATTTTCCCGTCACCTAACGGCCATGTTGAGACCTTATGTATTTGTCTGCTCAAACTGCCATACAAAATATCACAGACTGGGTGGATTAAACAACAGAATTTAATTGTATCCTAGTTTTGCAGAGTACCATTATGGTCAGTTTCTGGTGAGTGCTCTCTTCCTGGCTTGCAGGTACCCACCTTCTCACTGTATGACACAGAGAAAGAACTGTGGTATCTCTTCCTCTTCTTATAAGAGCACTGACTCTAGCAGATTATGATCCCACCCTTATGACTTTATCTAACACTTATCACCTCCTCACAGACCCTATCCTCAAATATAGTCACCTTGGTGGTTAGAGTATCAACATATAAATCTGGGTAGTACACAATTCAGTCCATAACATTCCTCTCCTGGTCCACAAAAATTCATGTCCCCTTGCATGCAAAACATATTGATTCTATTCCAATAGCCTCCAAAGTCTTAACTCATTCCAGCACCAATTCTAAAATAAAAAGTCTTAGTTTCATCTAAATCAGATATGGGTTGAAACTCAAGGAATGGTTCATCCTGAGGCAAAATTTATCTCCATTTGTGAGCCTGTAAAAAGAGACAAGTTATCTTCTTCCAAAATCCAATAATGGGACAAGCATAAGATAGACATTATCATTCCAAAAGGGATAAATTAGAAAAATGAAAGGGGTAATGGGTCCCAAGTAACTCCAAAACCTAGCAAGGCAAATTCTATTGGATCTTAAGGCTTGAGAATAATCCTCTTTAGTCTGATACTTAGCTTTCCAGATCCACTGTGGCAGCATAATCACCTCCACAGCTGCAGGCAGGGGTCCAGACCTCAAGGCTTTGCTGGTTGGTCTCACCCCTATACCTCTGCAGAGTGAACCCTTCCCACCATGGCTTCAGATAGAGGCTACCCAGCCTGTTAAAACCAAAATGGTGGCCCTGGTAATCTCTGAATCATTTTCAGGGTTGTTTTTTCTTCTTCTTGAAATGCAGCACACATTCACAACCAAATGGCTTGGTCATCCTGTCCAGTCAATGCAAGAAATCTGACAACTTTTCTTCATTTTTTCTCATTACCACGTTATTTTTCTCTATTAAAATTTGTTTCCATTCCTGTCTGGTAGCAGAAGGGCAGATAGAGTCACTTCAGAGATTCTTCCCTCTCTTTCATTTCCTTGGAGCAGCATAAACATCCTGCCAAATTTAGGCAAGATCAAGACATGGGCAGTCTAGGTAGGGGTATCTGATCCTTGGTTAGCCTTTAACCACACAAGCTCCTCATACTCTCAGTTTCTCAGTTCTGATGCAAACCTCTCCGGGACCTCGGCTTGAAGAAGAAAGTGAGGAAAAGGAGAACTACAGGGAGCAAACATAATTTAATATCTTAAAATATTATCTTACCACATGAAATATAGGTGACAAGTTTAACCCTTTTCATTCATCAAAATCGAGGGTTGCAAAGGCTCATAGAGATTTGCTACATTATTGTTGTAATTTTGCAAATGAAGACATGAAGCCCAAAGGGATGGCATAATTCACGTTAGGTCCCATAACAATTTAATGGTAGATTACAGACTAGAAGCCAGATATTTTCATGACCTCTTGCTGCCTCTTAAAATCATAATCCAACTTAACCAATACCGTACAAGTGCCTACTGAGTGAAAGAAATTATACTAGGCCCAGCAAGTATCCTGAGAGGAGTAAAGAAAAGAAATAGTATCTAAAGTTTTAAACATTCCCTGAGGCCAAATGAAATGAACCCTCCTGATGTTACTATTGCTTCTTACTGACCTGTATTCAAAAATGTCTACTGAAGAGCAAAATAGAAAGGGGATTTAGTAGCCTAAAGATACCCTAAAAGCTTTTTGTTTACAATATTTTGATTAATAAAAAATTATACGTTTTTCTCCCAGTTTCAGGTCACCTAGGGTAAAACAGCACTCCTGGACATGTAATGAAATCTTGTTAAACACTTTGTTCTGTCAGCTCTTCTAAGATGATCCATGCCTCTGAATCAAGGACACTTTGAAGTGAAAGGAGAGGGATCTCTAATTTCACTTTTACAGGGAAACTCTTGTCAAAATTCTATGTTGAAGAAGAGGGTTTTCTTTCTTTGAATCATCCAATTTCACTTTCAAAATATACTCAGACTGTCAATTTCTCAGCACTTCCTCTGCATCACCTCAGCCTAAGACACTATCTTATCTCCCCTGGATTACTGCAATAGCTTCCAACTGGTTTTCCACTCTCTGTCATTTTTGCGCCTGACCCTGGCACCCCACCCAACATATATGCCAAACAATAACCACACGTTCCTTTAAAAATGTAAATCAGGCCATGTCACTTCTGTACTCTTAACCTTCCAATGGCCTTCCCTATAACTTAAAGACAAAATACTTACAAGAGCCTTAAGACCCTACACAGTCTACCCAAGTCACATAGCCTTTCTGACCTTCTCTCCTTCTCTTCTCCATAATCTAGTCACACTGGTCTTTTACCTGGTCTTAGAAAATGCCTGGCAGAGTGCTGCCCCAGGGCTTTGTATTTGCTCTTACTTCCACTAACACTCTTCACCCAGATGGTCTGTGGCTTGCTCGTTTGCCTCAGCAGGTCTTTGCTTTGCTTACAGGTCACTTTCTCAGTCAATTTCCTGATTTCAGTTACAATTATTACTCTCATTGGAATTATCTCTCTCTCTCTCTCTCTCTCCTTTTTTTTCTTTCTCCCCATCTTTTTTTTTTTGTGTGTGTTTTCCTCCATATTCATTGCCACTATCAGAAATATATGTCACATAGTATATACTTACAGTATATTTATTGGTTAGGATTCCTTATTTTGCAAGTAATGAAAGCACAACTAAAATCAGATTAAACAAAAGGAAATCTATTTACCCAGGTAACTAGAAATTTCAGAAGTATGGAAAGCTTTGAAAGAACATAGTTAATCACAGTTTCTGTTTTCTGTCATTCATTTTACTCTTTTCACCCCTGTATACTAGCTTTATCTGCACACCACCATCTTCTATGGAAGTGAAAAAGCTGGCTGGGTGCAGTGGCTCACACCTGTAATCCCAGCATTTTAAGAGGCCAAGGCAGGTGGATCACCTGAGGTCAGGAGTTCAAGACCAGCCTGGCCAACACAGTGAAACCCCATCTCTACTAAAAATACAAAATTAGCTGGACATGGTGGTGCACATCTGTGATCCCAGCTACTCCAGAGGCTCAGGCAGGCGAATTGCCTGGAACCTGGGAGGTGGAGATTGCAGTAAGCCCAGCTCATGCCACTGCACTCCAGCCTTGGTAACAGAGTGAGACTGTCTCAAAAAAAAAAAAAAAAAAAAAAAAAGCTGCTACAGATTCTCAGACTCTTCACCTTCACACCATTCACAGCAATAGAGTGTGCATTTTGTGCAAATGACCTACACTCACTCTAAATAGACCAGCCTTAATCAGTTACAGAAGCCAGTGCAATGTTATGCACTGATTGGCTTAGGCCCAGGTCACTAATCATCCTTACATCATTCTCTGTAGCAAGGACTACAATTTCTTCATATCAAATAGAGCCCATTCATGGAACTAGGGATGATGTCAAGCCTACTTCCAAGAAGTAAAAGAAATGCTGGATAAACAAGCACAATGTCCATTATAGCTGCAATGCTATTCTGTGTATATAATCAGAGAAAACTAAATCTCAAAGGTTAAGGTTACATAGCCAATAAGCGATAGAGTCTGCATTTCAATCAAGGTCTGCCTAAATCCAAAGTCAACACTGTTAGCTATCTGCTATATTTTAGGTGTGGTTCATCCCTCCCAAAATTCATGTTGCAGTTTAATTACCAGTGTATTAGTGTTGAAAGATGCAGTTAAGTGGGAGGTATTTGGGTCCGAGAACTCAACCCTTATTGGTGCCTTGGTGCAGTCTTGCAGGAGTGAGGTCCCAGTCTTTTGGTACTGGATTAGTTTTTGTGGGAATGAATTAGTTCCTGTTAAAGCAGGTTGTTATAAAGCAAGGATGCTCCTTATCTTTGGCTCCTTCACATGAATTTGCTTTTCCTTTGGCTCTCTGCCATGATATGCTGCAGCAGGAAAGCCCTCATTGGAAGCCATCCTCGTGCCCTTGAACTTCCAAGCCTGAAGAACCATGAGCCAAAGAAACTGATTAGATTACTCAGCCTCAGGTATTCTGTTAAAGCAACACAAAATGACTACAGCACAAAATTGGTACCACATGGATACATTAAAATGTAAAACTGGCCTTGGAACTGGGTTATGGGTAGGTATTGCAAGAATCTCTAGGAGCAATCCAGAAAAAGACAAAAGATAAGAAAAAGTTTGGAATGTCTTAGAGATTGGATTAGTGATCGTGATCAAAATACTAATAGAAATATGAACAGTAAAGGCCATTCTGATGAGGTTTCCCATGGAAATGAGGAAACAGGTGCTGGGAACTTGTCAGATCACAGCAAAAACGTGGCCGCATTGTATCCACGCCAATACATGATTTTACAGGCTCAGAACTAGAAGGAACTTGCCTTGAATCTCAGGTGAGATCGTGAAATTTTAAGTTGGTACTGGAACAAATTAAGACTTTTGGGACTATTAGGATGGAATGATTTTTTGTTGCTTTTTGTTTTGGTTTGGTTTTGGTTTTTCTTTGAGACAGTCTGTCTCTGTTGCCTAGGCTGGGTTACAGTGGCATGATCTCGGCTCACTGCAAGCTCTGCCTGCCAGGTTCAAGTGATTCTCGTGCCTCAGCCTCCTGAATAGCTGCGATTACAGGTGCACACCACTACACCCAGCTAATTTTCATATTTTTAGTAGAGACAGTGTTTCACCATGTAGACCAGGCTGGTCTCAAACTCCTGACCTCAAGTGATCCACTTGCCACACCCTCCCAAAGTGCTGGGATTACAAGTATGAGCCACCATACCAGGCCAGAATGATTGTATTTTTTATGTAAGAAGGACATGAGTTTTGGAGGCAAGAGGAGGAATTATTGGCTGTATTTGGTTTGTCCCAGCCAACACTAATGTTGAAGTTTAATTATCAGTATGGCAGTATTGGGAGGTAGGGCCTAGTGAGAAGTGTTTGGGTCATACGGGTTCCAGTTTTGAGGATGGCTTGATGCCCTTGTCACAGTAGTGAGTGAATTCTCTTTCCAGAGACTGGATTAGTTTTTGTGGGAATGAATTAATTCCCATGAGGGGGGGTTGTTATAAAGTGAGGAGGCCCTTCATGTGTGGTTTCTTTGCATGTGTCTGCTTCCCCTTTGACTTTCTGCCATACTATGACACAGCAGAAAAGCTCTCACCAGAAGCCAGCACCGTGTCCTTTAACTTCCCAGCCTGCAGAACCATGAGCCAAATAAAATTGTTTTTAAAATAAATTACTCAACCTCAAGTATTCTGCTATAACAATACAGCAGAATACTTGAGGTTGAGACACCATCCTTCATCTTAGCTGCCACATATCACAACAAGCTGCTGAGGAATCCCTGACTTTCATCTCTGTCAAAGACGACTCTTGTCTAAATGATTCAAACAAAATGAATGTTCAGGCAATGAAATAAACATTAAAAGAATTCATAAGAATATAAGAGTGGAATAGGATTCATTCCTCTCTCACACCTTTTACTACTTTCTCTCTTTCTCTACGGGAGGTAGCATGTCTTTTAGCATAGCAACACAACAAAGTTACGTTTTCAAAGAGAGTAAAATTTACTAAGAGGAGAGTTGATTTTTCTCATACATGTGCAAGCCATTAAAATTGAAAAACCTAAGTCTGCTAGGTGAAATCTGCCTTGCCTTCGAGCACAATTTTGAACTTAAGACCTCGCAAAGATGGATTTAGGACCTACAGGTGTAGACAGAGAATCAAAAAGACAATGGAGACAACAAAAATGAGGTGAATACCCGGTGCATCTGAGACTGCTTCTATATGGACTCATGGGTTTCGGAGTATCATACATTCCATGGAGCATTCTTTGAGGAACAGCCTAACTGCACCAGCACCTACAAATAAAATCAATATTGAGATAAGAAGCTTAGGTGAGCTTTTTAAAATTATTATACTTTAAGTTCTGGGGTACATGTGCAGATCATGCAGGTTTCTTATGTAGGTATAAACGTACCATGGTAGTGGTTTGCTGCATCCATCTTCCCATCATCTACGTTAGGCATTTCTCCTAATGCTATCCCTCCCCAATACCCCCACCCCCTTCTATTCCTCCCCTAGTCCCCCACCCCCCAGGCCCCAGTGTGTAATATTCCCCTCCCTGTGTTTGTGTGTTCTCATTGTTCAACTTTTATGTTTACAAGTTTTCATTAAGCTTTGCATACGTAGATCATTGAGGTTCAAGTTCATCAATAGAAGTTAGGCCATGTACTTGCTATCTATTGCACCCTAGAGTAAACTACTTTAGGCCAAACAGCCAAAATGGTTCACTGAAAAATAAATAAGAATGTGCACCACAAGTTCAGAGCATACTAAAGTGAAATAAAGTTCTTGCCAAGTCAATCTTTGCAAAAGAGAAATAGAGTAGGAAATGTGATGGTGGCAAATAGCTCTATCAGTGAGCTTTTAAGAAACGAATTTAATGAATTTTCTGTTGTAAATAATGCATAATAAAGCAGGCTATTTGACCTTCTCCAATGATTTTAGCTGAAGAATAGTAATCCTAGGGGATAATGCTCAGAGCAAATTATCCATCAAGTTTTGGTATTCATTATACTCACCAATGTGTGCTTGGGGCCTGAATAGATCATGACCTACACAAAGAAGACCCCACAGCATCCTTTCCTGGAAGAAAAACAGGTTAGTTTTAAAACTAAGTTGGCAGAAGGTACAATTACAAGTACAATTTTAAGTTATAGGGATAGTTTATGATTTACCTCAAACAAGTTGTTACATATATATTATAGTATATATGTTATTTGTGTATAATATGGAATTTGTATGTGTTTATGTACGTGTACATAGGTACACATGTACACACCACACACACGCATACCCCACACACGTTTTTCTCCTTTCCTTTTCTCCCTTTTTCCCTTTACCCTGCAGTTCTTATAAGACTTCAAGCTGGCTGTTATTGATAGAAGCTGCTATTTTTAATTGTTCATAAAATTCTCATCTTTAATGAGATTATTTCAAATGATTCTGCATAGGCTATGCACTATAGTAGTTAAAAGCATTTTCGAACTTTACAGACATGGTTTTGTGTCTATGCCCCAAAACAGAATAGTTGTGAGGCGTTATTCAAATTATTTAAATTCTTAAGATTCAGTTTTTCTCTTCTGAAGAATAGACTTGCTGTGAATATCAAATTATAGGTTATTTTAAAGTGTAGAGCAGAGTTTTGAACATATAATAGGTGTTCCAGAGTGGTAGCTAGTATTAAGTTTGGCTGTTGTGAACATTAACCCCATCTAGCACTGGCAAAGGAGATGTACTATTCTATCATCTTCTCAAATGTCTCTGCAAATGTATGTTTAATGACAGACAGCAGTAGCTTATGTACCACCACTTATACTCACAAGGCATGTGAGCCCATGGACCTAAGCACCCAAAGAATTGAAGTGAGTACCATGCAAACTTTTTATGTATTTAAGAATATATGCCTGTTTGTTTCCAGATGAAAATGTTCCCGAATTACTTACACAAAAGAAAATTATTGGTTGAAGAAGACACCAGGCAGAGAGTAAGCGAGTATGCGAAGCACAAATTTGATGAGCCTGTATCAGGTCAGACAGTCTGTTTGTAGTTAATTGCCTTTCACTATGAGCTTAGAATGTTACTCTTTGGGTGTATTCTGTAATTTCTTAATCAGAAATACTTACCAATGCTGTTCCAACCTTTCTCACAGAGCTTGGATAAAGCTAATAGGAGTTTTTCCCATAAAGAGTTTTTGTGAGAGGGGTGGTGAGTTGAAACAACTTCACAAGGAGCAGAATAAAAATTATAGTCAAGAAGAGAAAAAGGACAGTCAAATGAGAGCCTTGAGTCAAACATAAAATATTGAGGTCAAAAGAGAAGTTAAGTGCACCAAGAAATAGATCAAGGCAGGCAATTCAGGAATAAAACTGAGAATGGCAGGTTTCTACTGACAGTGTGAAGTGAAAACAGGTAAGCCAAGGAAATGCTAACCATGAACATGAGCTTATGCTAGGTGCATAATTGATGCAAACCAAGAAGTAAGGTCTTTATTCCTCAAAAGGAAATAATTTTAAATGGACAATAAAGACAACACAAATATTTTGATTTTTCTCCTTTTTCATAGCACTATATTAAAATAGCTGACACCTCCTCTACAAGTACCCGGTGTCAGGCTCTACTCTAAACACTTCACATGAACTAGCTCATTTAATCCTCACAAAATCCCCAAAAAGTGGATGCAACTAATTCCCTCATTTTATTGCCACAGAAATAAACTGAAAGAGGTTAAAAATTGCCTAAGATTGCACCTCTAATATGTAGAAGAGCCATAATTCAAACTCAAACATAATGTCTTCAGCGAAGCTGTATTTAACCACCAAACTATCTTGCTGTTAGGAAGTGAAACAGAGCCCCAGGAAAAAAGAATGAGGAAGAAGGATTCGTGGCCAAAACATCCTAGAAAAGACTTATATGTTTGTGAGGACATGTTCGGGTTAAAGGGAAGAGAAACAACTCAAAATAGTCTACACAACAAATACTGAATTAGTTGATGTACCTGATGAGTTCAGAGGTTGCTAGAGTCAGACAGAGTTGAATTGAGTAATACACATGATGCTCTCTCGCACCTGCCCTATCTCTCAGCCTTGATTTTCTTTGTGTATTATTCTAATTCTATGTTATCACAAAATGGCCCTTGTATTTCCTCAATGCAAACAAGAAATCAGCCCAGGGGCAACTCCAAAAGCCCTACTCTAAAAACCCAATTAAAAAATACTGTCCCTCTCTGCCATCCATATATACATCCCAGGGAAGAATTATTTGATTGGCTCTGCTTGGATCCTCCCTGAAAAGGTTATTCTGATCAAAACTAAGTTTGGCCAGGCCTCAGTTACACTTATAGGGAGATAGCGGGGTTTCTTCAAAAATAGGATGAGGGGAAAGGAATATGAGAAAAAGTTACCTTTTAACCAGAAAAGATAGCTGCTAGAGTCCATGACAAGTGGCATATGAAATTTGTTGGTCTTGAGTCATGGGAGTCTATGGCAGGCCTAGTAATTTGGTAGAGCTGATACAGGCAGTTACCTCTCAAACTGGCCCTAGGAACAATCATAGTGATTTCAAGAGTAAACAGTTGTGCACCACCTTCAAGTTGAAAAAGCATTTTCCACACGTTACTTGCTTTCTAAAGGCTTCACTTTCCTTTCACTCTTGCCAGAAGATGGTCTCTCACTTGCTGTCATCTCTTCAGAGATCTACTTTAAGAAATATTGATGCCTAATATTTCACTTCTCCAAAACCAGCTCTATGGGGTATAAATAATACAGACATTCCAGAAGCTTTGTAATTTAGCCTTGACATAAGCAACCACCCTTTGACACAATACTCGAACCCCACCCCCTTTTCTAAGCTCTTCTCACTGAGCCATTAGTAAATATTTGAAAATCCACTGGGGTAATGCCTTACTACTAAAACCTTAGTACAATTTTTAATGTCTGAAATGGGACCCGTCAGTCTCAGTATATAAATTTATGCAAGCTATAAATGTGAAGTTGATACTATAAAAAAAAGTGTTGGTGTCAAAACTGTTTTGAATTTATAACATGGACATGAAGTGTCTCAACACAGAAAATGAAAATAAACTGCAGGCATAGATACCAGCAAAATGTTCAAAAAGTTTGGGGTAGTTAACATAAATTAACAACATGAGTAAAATAATATATTTAGTTGGTTTAGTAACAATCTTTTTTGAGTGTCTGCCATGAGCCAGACACTGCATTACTAGGTATAGAAACATAAACAGTATAATCTCTGTACTTGAGGAGCTTACAATATAGATGAGAAGAACATCAAATACTGATAGAGGCAATATAATAAGACCTTTGCTGAGCTACAGGTATACCCAGGATACTAAGGGATCAAAGGGAAAAAAAATTGATCCAATTTAGGGGTTGAGAATAAGCTTCCTAGAGAAATGACTGAGCTCATTTCTAAGAATATGCATGTGATGAATGGTAGGGTGGGCATTCAAGGCAGAAGAAGAAATACGAACAAATATACAAAGTGTGGAACAGTACGAGGTTTGTTTAGACAAACGCATGGTTGCAAATTTCCTAAGTGTAAATTATAATGCATGATAAGTATGAAGTTGGAGGATATAAAGTGGTAGTGCTATGGACTGAATATTTGTATCCCTTCAAAATTCACATGTTGATTCCCTAATACCTAATGTAATGATATTAGGAGGTAGGACCTTTGGGAGATAATTAGGTCATGAGGGTGGAGCTCCCGTGATGAGATCAGTGCACCTATAAAATGAGGAAGGAATACCAGGACTTATATTCTCTGACCTATGAGGAGAGAGCAAGAAGGTAGCCATCTGTAAACCACGAAGCAAGTCCTCACCAGAACTTGAACTTGTTGGCACCCTGATCTAAGACTTCCAGCCTCTAAAACAGTGAGAAGTAAATGTCTTGTTTTTGCTGCCCAGTCTATGGTGTTTGGTTACAGCCTAATGTATCAGTTAGGGTTCTCCGGAGGGACAGAACCAGTCGCATATATGTATATACGAAAGGGAGTCTATTAGGAATAATTGGCTCACATGATTCCAAGGCAAAATCTCATGATAAGCCATCTGGATGCTGGGGAAGAGAGAAGCCAGAAGTGGTTCCAAGTCCAAAAGCCTCAAGACCGGGGAAGTTGACAGTGCAGCCTTCGGTCTGTAGCCAAAAGCCTGAGGGCCCCCTGGAAGCTGCTGGTGCAAGTCCCAAAGTCCAAAAGGCTGAAAAACCTGGAGTCAGATGTCCAAGGGTAGGAGGAAAGGAAGCAAGCGTCCAGCATGAAAAGAAGAAAAACAGAGCCAGAAAACTCAGCAAGCAAAATTATTTCACTTTCTTCTGCCTGCTTTTTTCTAATCACTCTCAGCTAATTGGATAGTGCCCACCCACAATGAGGAAGGGTCTTCCTCTCCCAAGCCACTGACTCAAAGTCATTCTCCTCTGGCAACACCTTCACAGACATACCCAGAACAATACTATACCAGCTAATTGGGCATCCCTCAATCCAATCAACTTGACCCCTAATATTAACCATCACACCTAAGTAGACTGAGACAGGTAGGTAGGTAGGAATCAGTTCACAGAAGGCCTCACATGTCTTGTTGAGGAGCTTCTGTTTCACTTTGTAAACAGTCAGAAGTCTGAAGGCTTGTAAGCAGAGGCCAAGGTCAGAATTCCATTTAGATGAATAGCCAGCAACTTTGCTGAAAGTACAAGTCATGTAGCAGAATCATCTATGAGGAGATTGTTACAGTAGTCAAGGAGAGAGGGGTTTACAGCTTATATGGCTAAACAAGAAGAGACAAAAATTCAACAAATTTGTAGGCAAACATAGAAATAATCAGATTATGGTCAGAATAGTATGTGCAATTGAGGGGTACGGAGAAGCCAAGAGCGAGACCTGAGTGTTAGCCCTACATAAATAATAGATGGCAGTAGAAATAAAGAACAGCTGGAATACATGCAAAGGAACAGGGTACAGGTCAAAGACGGGAGGAAGATGTGTTTTTGACAAGCGGTGTTTAACCTGCCTATGGAACATCCAAGTACATCTCACAGAAAAGTTGTTTTGGAGCTTCATTATCAGCAGAGAGTCAAGAATGCACATTTATAGAACATGGGAGACAAAGAGGAGATTTCACAAACTTCTAAAGAAGAAAGAGGAAAACTTTTATGTAAAGAGTTGGGAATCGCAATGGCTTTAGAATGCTTTAAAAACAATACTTGAAGTCCATAGACAATGCACTTTAAGACTATGAACCCACACAAGCCCGGTGTGCTAGAACCTGTAACCTGTCTCTAGAGAGACAGGCAGACCTTCAAAATAATTGTGAGTGTAGTTTTTTCATGCATAAGAAAATGAAATCAAATACATAAAAGTTCATTCAAGTGTTTATGAATGCTGAATATTCAAGAGAGCCACATCCTAACCTAAAAGGGCCTGAGCCTTTTCAAGATATAAAAGGAGATAAGTGAGGCAAGAAGCGAGATGAGTAAGGCAAGAAGCAAGCTGAGAAGGCTGTTCAGGCACAGGAAATGGTGTATTTAATAGTCTCTTCAGAAACAGCCAAGGACGGAGATGGAAAAGGAAGAATGACTCAAAAGGCAGAGAAAATCTCACAGAGGTAGAATAAAAAAATACAAGTGGAAAATAGAACATAAAATATTAAAAATTAGAGAAAAGGCATACTGTAATAAGAGTTCCAGGAAAAGAAATTGGATAAAAATGGAAAAAAAGGAAATCATTGAATAAATAATTCAAGAACATTTTTCAGAGCTCAAGACATGAGTCTCCAAAACTCAAAGGGCCCACGATCTGTATGAATAGATTCACATGAAGGCATATATAAAATTTCAGAACATGGGAAGAAAAGAGAAGATTCCACAAGCTTTCTGAGAGGAACAACAAGCTCACTTGAAAAGAATAGAAATCAGAATGGCTTCAGACCTCTGACAGCAATACTGGACACCAAAACATAGTGGGAAAATGTCCTCAAAATTAAGAAGAAAAATTATTTCCTATCTATAGTTCTATATTGAGCAAACTATCAATCAAATATAAGAGTAGAATAAAATTATTCCTGGATAATCAAAGTCAGAAATATTCATTTCTCATGAACCATTTCTCGAGAAGCTACTGAAGGATGCACCACTAAACAGAGGAAATAATCCGAGAAAAAGGAAGTTATGGGACATAGAAAATGGAAACCTCAACAAAGAGAGAAGCAAAAGGAATTCCAGGATAGTGGTGAAGACTCCAAGAAGACAGCTGCCTTAGTGAGTATCCAGACCACATCTGAAGCATGCATGCAAAAGATAAACTTGCTGAGTATTGTGCACTCATTACCAGGATGATTTGATGGACCATGCGCTGGTGAAGCTCCTGCCCTTTTCTTCCTTTCCTTCTGACTGGATCACCTGAGTACATTCGTGGCACCCTCAAAGAAGTTCTGCTTTGGCACTGTTCTGAGACCTAGAAGCTGGCTCAGGTAAACATGACATCAGAAAACGAGAGCAGCCCACAACTCCTGACTTTATTCCTACTATATAACCAGTAGCTAGATCAATACAATCCCAAGTAACCACTGTGGTGAGCCTACATCTCCCAGGACTAATTTGTGACCTTGTCCACCAACCTTCCCAAAAGGAGTACCTGGAAACTCGAGGAAGATGAAGTCAGACTATGACCTAGAAACTCCATTCAGCTTTTCTTCTTCTGAAAGCTTGCATCTATCAGTGGTAGTATTATCTTCTCTTTCACAGCTTTGTACTTGCTACTTTTTAAAAAATATTACCACATTTTACTTTCTTTTTATACAGAAATAACCATTAATAAAAATCACAAAATATTAAATTGGAAATAAAAATAGAAAACGATGTATGGGGATGTAAGTCAATATGATCATGGTGGTGTATCTGTCAGAGTTCAGTCAGGAAAGTAGAAAAATAATTTATTACATTGTAAACAGAGGACATTTAACACAAGAATTAGAGGACTGGGAGAATATAGCAGAATCACTGAGGAAAATCAGAGATAATAACTGAAGGAAAGAGATACCATCCTAGGTCTGGGAAAACAAAAAGAAGAAGCCAGGGTTAAAGGAATCTAAACATAAAAAGGAGGCCCCAGAGGAGTGTGCTCAGATATTTGTAGAGGGAGCCCCATCCGTTTCAGCTGCACTTCTGAGGAGTCCCTAAGGAAGGTTCTGGGGTTGCCAAAAGGACACAGACCAGAGCAAATTGCACTGGTGAGACTAATACTGACAGGAATGGAAAAAAGCCGGGAAGTCCCTTCTCCCCTCCTCCCACTTCCTGCTGAAACAAACCTTCCAGGAAGCCATCTGGTAAAGCAATCTGGGGATGTTGTTGGCGGAGTCACAGCCCAGCTGCATCTCAAAAGCAGAGAGTAAGGGAAGGTGGATTTGTTGCTGAGGAATCTAGATTAATAAATAGCTCAGGTGGCTGCTTCTGGAGATGGGACTAAAAAATGGGAGGGGACTTTGCTTTTTCTGTCATTCGAATCTTTTACAAGAATATATCTATATTTTACTTGCAATTTTAAAATAAAAGAATTTGAAAGAGATACTTTTGGTTGATTACCAAACTAAGTATCTGTGTATTTGTCCAAGCATCATGAAAGAAACAAAATTGACTTAGGAAAGACAGCACTTTTTTCTATACTATAAAGAGCATAATACAGTGTTGTATAGTGTGAGTAATTTCTGAATTATTCTAATTTAAAATGGAAACTTTTACATTCAAGTATGTTTTGCAGCGAATAACTAAGAGTGGAAAATGCAAAGTCCCAGTATAGAGAAGTTTGTCAAAGGACTGGACATTTGGTAAACACTAGGCACAAGGAGACAATGCCAAGATACAGAGCCAGAAAGACCTCGGCTTGAATCTCTGTTTTGTCACTTTCTAGTTGTTTCTAGTTGTTACGTCTGGGGTCAATTGCTTCATCTTTTGAAGTCTCAGTTTCCTCATCGGTAAGATGAAACTTCGGCAGCATCTTAAGCGAGAATACATTAAATCATTGTCATTAAAGAAGGCACAAAATAACAGGATTTTTAAAAATCCCTGGAAAAGGTTGAAAATTACTTAAACAGATTTAAAAAAAATGTTTCCCCTAAGATGTATATTTCTCTGTATCTGGGTTGATAGTACAGCTTTTCCTAAATTGAGCATGCAAATAGTGGCAATAGATGATTTATTCATTTGAGATTTGATGCTTTTATTTAAATATGTATATCTATTTTCTAGAAAGTACAACTGAGAGAAGCCAGGCTGATTGGCTCACACAATTATAAACCCAAGACATCACCAGCACACACATAAGCAAAGTGTGTTCTTGGCTTTGGGGCTGCCATTGCTATTTGCAGAGCTTAGTGGTGTTTGTCTGATTCTGAGACAACGGGAATTACTTCAGTCTTTGTTCAAATTTCATTTTAGATTGCTTTATGTCAAGTTTTTTAGTTTCTTGACATTGTTTTCCAATCCTGCACAACCTTGTCATGTCATTTGAGAGCGGGCTTCCATTTATCCTTGCATTTTCTTTTCCATTGTGTAGCTATTCACTGCATTCTCTGATGCCTATCTTAGTTGGTGTGTACCTTAAATATTGCTATAAATATGGGTAAAGCCATATTTATAGGTGTTAGTCATTCACATATTTATTCTTTAACTCATAACAGTTATTTATTTATTTATTGTACTTTAAGTTCTGGGGTACCATGTGCAGATCATGCAGGATTGTTACATAGGTGTACACATGCCATGTGGTTTGCTGCATCCATCCCCCCGTCATCTACATTAGGTATTTCTTCTAATGTTATCCCCCCATCCCCCCATCCTCTGCTGTCCCTCCCCTAGCTCTCCCACCCCCAAACAAGCCCTGGTGTATGATGTTCCCCTCCCTATGTCCATGTATTATTGTTCAACACCCACTTATGAATGAGAACGTGCAGTGAACTCAAACATTTATTGAGTGTCTTCTGTGTATCAAGCCCCATGACTAATGCTGTGGATACAAAAATTTATAAGACAGGATATTTGTCCTTAAATAAAACAGGATATTTGCTCCTTGTCAAGAAAATGAGAGAGATACAAAAATAGAAATTCAAATATAGTGAAAGACTTTTAAAAAGGGGCTTCAGAGAGTTAGGGAAGAGAAAAAGATTCCCGGAGGAACTAAATTTTATATTCATAACAAATCCAGAAATGTTAGCAGTATAAATGTTAGATGCTATCTACTCCAGGATCTAAATATCCCTAGCTAATCTCACATTGTCTCTGAAAGTCTCACTCCAACTCCATTGACTTTTGTGTATATGGTTATGTGTTTAATTTATGTGTAAGTGTCTGTATGTTAGTTACTGCATTATTGATGTTATTGTGTTGTTTCCATTAATATTTTCGTTTTTGTTCTTTGCTGCATAGATATGTAAATTTAGTAACTGCTCTACTTCTTTGAATGCCAAAGAAATCTTAGGTTATGTGAAAATCTCCCCTGAAGAAGACTGATGTCCTTGGTCACCAACTTACAATTAACATCTTATTAATTCAGTAAACAGTACAATTCACAATCTTTTTGAAATACATAGTTTAAAAATAAAGTGAATTTGTAACATAATGAGGTTTAATAACCTAATTCAGGTTTTCTCAACCTCAGCACCATTGAAATTTTGGGTTAGGTAATTCTTTGCTGTGGGAGGCTGTACCATGCTTTATAGGATGTTTAACAGCACCTCTTATTTCTACCCACTAGATGCCAGTAGGTTACTGCCCCACAAATCATGATTATCAAAAATGCCTCCCAAACACTGCCAAATGTCCAGCTGGAGGTAAAACCACTGTCCTACTCAAAGTACTTATTTCAGTGATTCTCAATACAACAGTAGATTATACAGATACTTGGATAGTTTTGGCACTATTTGCTAGATCTTCTCAGTTATTGATATAGTTCCCAATTATGAATGGATCTGAGATGAGGACCCATACTAATAACCATAATTATAGATTATACTGATAAATTATTGAGTATCTGAAATTTGGCTAATATATATTATTTACATTATAGTAGCAGCTGATTTACCTGATAATATAATGCACTGAGCAATTACTATGTGTTCAGTAAATAAGTGTTTTACATTTATTATCTCATTTAATCTTCACAACAACCCTACAGTGTGGATGCCATCTTTACCACAGTATTGCAGATAAGAAAACGGAGGTTTATTGAGATTAAATAAGAACATTAGTCAAGATGGTAGACTGAGCTGACATGGGAAACCAACACCTCTAGTACTATAAAAACATAGAAATTCTAGATTTGAAAAAAAAAAAAAAGCAGTCTTCAAATATTTGTTTTTTAACTGACAAAAATGTCTACGCTGCATAACATAAAGTTTTACATATGTATATATTGTGGAATGGATAAATCAAGCTAATTACCATATATATTACCTTACACACTTAACTTGTGGTGAGAACACTTAAATCTACTCTCTTAGCTATTGTTAAGCATAAAATATATTGCTATTAACTATAGTCACCCTATGATGTATAACAGGTCTCTTGAACTTATTTCTCCTATCCAACTGAAATTTAATATCCTTTGGCTAAAGGTCAAAAATCTAAGTTTTGTTTTAAAAAGTAAATGAATAGTAAAGATCAAAAGCAAGAAACATGATTTATGATTATTCTGCAGGTACTAGATATAAAAAGCAGACACACAGTTGTAACAAGTCAGATTAATATAATGGAATTGTTAGCGTCTACTATGTTTGACTGTGTTCCCCAAAGTTCATGTGTTAGAAACTTAATCCCCAATGCAACAGTATTGGGAGATATGGCCCAGTAAGAAGTGATTAGGTTATGAGGGCTCTGCCCTTGTGAATGGACTAATGTCATTATTTCAGGAGTAGATTATCACAGGGAGGACTGTTATAAAAGTGAGCTAGGCCTTCCTTCTCTCTTGCTCTCACCCTCTCTTGTCCTTCCACTTTCTGCCATGAGGTGATACAGTCCAAAAGCCCTTGCCAGATGCTGGCACCATGTTCTTCAACTTCTCAGCCTCCAGAACTCTGAGCCAGATAAATTTCTGTTCATTGTAAATTACCTATTAGTCTGCGGTATTCTGTTATAACAGCACAAAGCCGACTAAGACAGTGTCTGAGGTATTAATATACAAACAGGAAACTGAAATTAGGATTTCTGAATAAAATCAGAAGTCAAATAAGGAAATATCTTTGAAAAAGTTTTACTCGCTAAGGACATAACACAGAAAATAAGCTATCTACCCTGAGCCTTGAATGTAAAAAATCTAACTCAAGAAAAAAGATTTCCCAACCTACATCTCATAAGTGTGTGAGACACAAATTCTTTCATTACTTGCATGGAGGCCTTGAGCTAAAAAACTAACATCAAAGCATGTCCAGAATGAGTGAACATATAAGTCTACTCAGAAATAGCCATGAAATTGTTAATAGGGTCAGCTCTATAAGTCAAAGAAAATATAAAACCACAAAAGTAAATAATCCCATCAAAAATGAGCTGACAAAAATTATAAGTACATAAGAAAATACATTGTCATAAATACTTAGCAGAGACTGAGGGATCATCAACGACAGAGCAATCTAAAAGACTTTACAATATTATTGTTGTCTTATAATATCCAATGAAGGGAATAAAAATTAAACAACATTAGAAAGAAAAAAAGAATATTAAAGAAGGCAGACGTGGAAAACAAACCAAATTTTTTAAATAAAAATTATATTCATTGCAATTAAAAAATATTACTCAGCTGAGACAAAAGAGTTCCCTGAGAAGAGAATCCCTAAATGGAAAAGAGCTTGGCAGAAATAATTCAGAATGCAATATGATGGGATACAGAGAGAAAGATATGTGAGGTTAACGGATATGGAAGACACAAAGAAAAGTTCCGACATTTATTTAATTGCCATAGGAGAGAGAAAAGATTGACAGAATAAGACAGTAAATGTTTAAAAAAATGTTGGCTAAGACATTTTCAGAATTGAAAAAAGGAATGGGAAAACACAGGTCATCAGACACATTAACTGGCTACATCTTTTAACCACTGTGCTACATGCAATATATTCACAAAAACTTACCATGTCATCTACTTTTAGCATGTCACTTCACATCAATACTTCTCAACCCCTCAAAGACATTTAACCATGTCTGGAGACAGGTTTTGGTTGTCACAACTGGTAAGGGGCCAGGGATAAGTTGCTACTGGCATCTAAATGGTTAGAAGTCAGGGAAGCTTGTAAACAACATACAACACACGGGACAGCCTTCACAATGAAGAATTATCTGGCCCAAGTATCAGTAGCACTAAGGTTGGGAAACACTGCTTTATGTATATTGACATTAATACTCACAAGACAGTAGAGGGTATTATTTCTCATTTTAAAAAATAATTAACTTTTCCAAGGCCAAGCAGGGATGAAAGCGTGGAGCTTGGATTAAAATTCATGCTGGTCTCACTCCAAAACCTATGTTCTTCAAATTGTATTTTTACAAGAGTTCAAATCAGGAGAGACTGTTATTGTGAATGTTTAAAGTAGGTGTGGCAGTGCAGAATGCACAGAAACTGACCACTCTGGTCAAACAATAGCTCCCTGACGTTGCAGACCTGCAGATGAGCCCACCAGATTTGTTTCTCTTATCACTCATCCCACTCCAACTTTGTGTGTATTCACCTTCCAGGATGGGAGAGAGGTGGAGGTAATTTTCTGCTTTTTTAAAATACCAATACACAGAATAAATGCTTACCCTGCTGGTGCAGGGGGCATCCAGGATGGGAGAGAGGTGGAGGTAATTTCTGCTTCTTTGAAATACCAATACACAGAATAAATGCTTGTCCTGCCCTTCTTTAAAACACCAATACACAGAATAAATTCTTGCCCTGCTGGTGCAGGGGGCATTAGTGCTTACTTCTGGTGGCCTAAAATTTGGAACATACTGTGCTTTTAAGAACTCTCTGGGTACCCTAGACTTAAACTCACTCCTTAGTGAGACTATATTGGATAGTGAATATTTTGTACTCACATTCTTACATCAAAAGGGCCCTCCAGATGGTCTATTTCTTGTTGGCTCAGCCCAAACACATATGCATAAATCAGCAGCAAATTTGGTAATAGGACACAACATTTGGAATCAAAATGATCCACTGATACCAGCATGCTGTGTTTCCAGGCCATGCTTTGATCTCTTAAATCATAGCAAAACTCACTTCAAAATAAAAACATGTCTAAATATGCCATTGCAATTGTATTTTTAAAATTAGATTCATGAACACTTTTCAATCAAACTTGTATTTTATTATTCTGTGTAGACACTGCATATGTTATTGTTATGAATAGCTCATGATTCTCATAAGAAATCTAAGTTCATTCCAACGTGATTCTTTTAAAATTATAAATATTCTTCATAATTGGTGGAGCTGCTGTTATCTTTTCAAATCTCTTTCAAATGTAGTTCCTCTTATTCCATAATTTTTCTTATTACTGTTTTTAGACATAGGTTTCCTTGGATACTGGACTTCTAATGGACTTGAGCTACAGATAGGCTAAAAAATTGTCTTTATTCATTTATCATTTCATTGTAATTAAATCTTCTATATGATGTGGCCTATTCTCATGTATGGTATTTTGTTTCTATGGTAACAGAGATTTTTCTACTATCCATAGTTTGAAATGCCTTCACAGTATTTCTTGATTAACTCATGAGCCCAAAATTGCATTTTGTAAACTTACATGCAGTCGAACTTACAAAGAAATAGCTGCAAAAAAAAAATTATCTTGTTTTCTATTTCTTTGAAATTTGCTTTTGTTTTTATGATTCTTTTTCCTGGTATGCTGCCCTCCAAGAGCAACATAATTTGTGCCGCTAGCAATAGCAGATTTCACCACTAAGTTTAGCAAAGCCTACCATTTTTGTAGTTGGATTGCCATCTACAGTTTTTAAGACTCAGTGATTGTAAAAAAAAATTAACTATGACATTTCTATAAAATGAATAAAGAAGGCTCTTATTCACAATTTTTCTTTTTGCTAATAATTTTAATAATCTATTGACATTATTAATCTACTAACAAAGGAAATATCGTAACCTCATTTTTTCGCTCTTTACATAGGACTTTGTTTATTCCAAGAGTTTCAGAACAGTTCAGAGGGGCTGCAGTTACTGATCATATACATAATATTGAAATAAAACTGTGAATCTAGAAATTCCACTGTTATTTTAATGGCATTTTAAAATTAACAAATCTCTTATTCTTGTTATAGAGTAATAATAAATAACAAGTGAATTATATTTAGAATCATTCAATCATTCAATAAATATTTATCAGTCACACCCTCCCCCAAAAGCCAATGCTGTCTTAATCTAGATTCCTGACAGTCTTAAATCCTAATGGCATCCAATTTGAAAAAAGCCCATGGTTTTAAAGATTCTCTTAGCCTGGAGTGCTGTAAGAGCTAAGGGAAAGTAATATCTACATGGAAAAGTTATTTCTGAAACCACAGACTGAAGTAAATCAAGACTAATCATATGAAGAATGGGTAGCAAGAACCCGTCCTGGATTGAACTGTCCTACTTAATACCATTTTATGAGCACTTTATTAGGACTTCAAACCCTAGAAGGATCATGTGCATAACCTTGCAAGTTTTATCTTATTCCCTGAAAATATAGGTATAACTAATATACACTTTGGAGTCATTATTAAAATTACAAATCTCTTAGGGTTTTAACTGTGGAGTCAGATTGTAAGAAACCAAACTGCCTAAGGAAGATGTATTCTTTGAGAAAGACTCTTCATCTCTTTAAATCTCAGTTTCATAATAATATAAAAAGGGAAAACAGGCTCATAGTACTTACTTTATAAGGCCTTCATAACAAATACTGAGATAAAAATAGGGAGATGGATTTTATTAACTATAAAAATATAATATAAATGTTTGGTATTAATGCTATTAGGGTTATTGGTGATATGTAGGGGCAACCAAGGTTTGAATCTGCTTAAGATGTAATATTAGGACCCAAGAGTCTGCACGGAAGATTGAGGGAAGTCAAACTCTGGCAGTAGATAAGCCTTTCACTGGCTTCTGCAAACCTGCTGCTACTGCTATTAGGGTATCTCATTATTTACTAGACTCTCAAGGTGATGATTCAGTCACCTCTACAGAAACCACTAATGCAATACAGTTGTACCTCAGGATCCATGGGGGATTGGTTCCAGGACTCCCATGGATACCAAAATCCATAGATGCTCAGGTTCCTTGTAAACAATGGCTTAATATTTGTATATAATGTATACAAGTCCTCATATATACTTTAAATCATCTCTAAACTATTTATAATACCTTATATAGTGCCCACATGTAACTTCATTTTCATGGATTCAACATAATAGTCGCCATGAGGCAAATTTAAATTTTGCTTTTTGGAACTTTGTGTAATTTCTTTTTCCCAAATATTTTCTATCTGCAGTTGGTTAAATTGAATAGGGAGGACTGACTGTATTGTTCTTTCACTTCATCCTTTCCTCTGCAGCTGAGTAGGCCTTACTAGTGCAATGTTGCTGACTGCAAACAAAATGAAGATCCAAAAGAAAATCTGATAGTTTGGTCCCTTTCCAGAAACTGAACAGTAAAAATAAACCGTGTGAATGAGAAAAATCTCCACTGGCAAACAAATGTAAAATCATTCTACCCTGTCATACATGTAAGCAATCTTTCAGGAATCCTTAAGGAAAAAAAAAAAAGATAATCTTCAGTCTGTTGGTTAATAATCAAAGAACAACAACAACAACAAATATTCAATTGTAGAGATACATCCAGCAGGAACTGATAGGAAACAAAACTTGCGATGTTCAGTGGCCACTTTCTACCCTATCCTTCAGAGGAAAAATCTCAAAAAAAGATCTTTAAAAGAAAGCAAATCTGCAATGACAAAAAATGGAGGGAAAACCAAAAATAAAATTTTAAAATGTTCTATTATTTTCATTTAAAAAATAATTTACGTTACCATTCTGCAGAAGCAGAGATGAGCCTGTAGGCAGAGAGCAAGTGGGGAATCGTTCCAAAGGGTGAAAAATGTTCTATATTTTTATCAGGATGGAAGGGAGATTGTAAAAATTCATCAAGCTATACTTTTTTTTTTTTTTTAAGACTGAGTCTCGCCCTGTTTCCGAGGTTGGAGTGCAATGGCGTGATCTCAGCTCACTGCAACCCCTGCACCTCTGCCTCCCAGGTTCAAGCAAGTCTCCTGCCTCCGCCTCCCGAGTAGCTGGGATTACAGGCCCGCCCACCATGCCCAGCTAATTTTTCGTATTTTTAGTAGAGACAGGGTTTCACTATGTTGGCCAGGCTGGTCTTGAATTCCTAACCTCGTAATCCACCCGCCTCAGCCTCCCAAAGTGCTGGGATTACAGGCCCGCTTCTAAGATTATATGTTACCTAAATTTTTCAAAACTGGAAAAAAAAATGTTTTCTCATTCAGAAACATGGGATATAACACAGATCAAGTATGAAATCCATAGTTTATCTCAATGATTTGTTCAAAGAAGCACTGAAATGTTGTATATTTCCAAGAAAAAAAGATGTGGTATTATAGAAATCTGCAACATAACGATCTTTGGATTTCCACAATACAACTGAAGGTAAGGTTTATTTGCTCAAATCCATACAGAGATGTTTCATTGTTAAACTGATGTGCCTGTCCTTTACTATAATAATCAGTTGGGATACTTGGCTCTTTTTCTTCTCCAGATACATATTTATTTATTTAACAATCTATGTCCATGACTGCCTATGACTATAACTGAATCCAGAAATTAATCACAGAGCCCAAAAGACCTAGACATTGCAGCAATGACAATGTGGGTTAGGGTAGGAGAAATGGACCAAAATGTAGAGGTTTGCTCATTGATGAAAGTAGATGACAAATAAAGCCAGAAAGCTGGGTGTGGTGGCTCACACCTGTAATCCCAGCCCTTTGGGAGGCTGAGGCAGGCAGATGACTTGAGCCCAGGGGTTCAAGACCAGGCTGGGCAACATGGCAAAACCCCATCTCTACAAAAAATATAGGAATTAGCTGGACATGGTGGCATGCACCTATAGTGCCAGCTACTAGGGTGACTGAGGTGGGAGGATCCCTTTGGCCCGGGAGGTGGAGGCTGCCGTGAGCCAAGATTGTACCACTGCACTCCAGCCCCAGCAACAGAGCGAGACCCTGTCTAAAATAAAATAAAATACAAAGAGTACAGTGGGATAGGGTACGATGGAGTGGGGTGGGCAGTTTACAAAAACAATGTCTAAAGGAAATCCATTCATTATTAACCCTGTTTAAGGTAATTCCAACATGGATTAAAGGAAATTTACAGTCTTTCCTGAGTGCGACTTGACCCCAAAAGATTTTGTATTGGCATAAACTGAGTTAATAATGTGAAGCTAATTTTAATATCAATAACCCATGCCTTAGGCCTTAAAATAAAAAATTGAAAAACCAACAATGTGTGCAAATGTAAGCTACTAGTGAGAATATGTGTAAAGGCAAGTGGATTCCCAGAAAATGTCAGCACTTTGTAGGATGAGCTCTGGCAGCCATCTCAGTGTTGACAATATGCTAGAGAGGCTCGGAACATAAATCAATCTACATTTGTTCTCACAGGGACTGGGAGCTGGAATTACTGTTTCCGAAACTTGAGCCAATATCGTCACGGCAGTATAAATGATGGAAACTTTGCCACTCTAGTCTGCTTCACCCATTGCATGAACCTCCTGGCAAACAGTGCCCTGGAATTTCATTAATTAGTGCTAACTATGATTGGCACTGCCAGAGAGGACAATAAAACAACCACAGTGTTTTTTATGAACATATGGGTGGCAGAGGCTCTAGCTGGGAAATAAAAGATTGGTTTCCAACTTATTAAAGCATATTTATACTGCATATAATTTACCTAATTTTGCCTTTTTAAGCTAATTTATTCTTTTTTTAAAATTTTTGTAGATTGAATATTGAAGTATCAACTGCTTAACTAGTAGAAGTTATCGTCTTTGTCTCAGTAGAAAACATTAGATTTTAGATTGGGAACGACCCTTTGAAATGATCTAATTTGCACCTTTATTTTAAAGATGAAGATATTTAGTCCCAGGAAAGTTAAGTCACTTTCCCAAACTAACAACAAAAATAGTAAAATTAAGGCCAAAACCCAGATATTCTGAATCCAGGGTTTATTCCTCTATCACATTGTCTCTCTTTTTTTTTTTTTTTTTTTTTTTGTTGGTTTTGTTTTGTTTCACTATGTTAGCCAGGGTGATCTCCATCTCCTGACCTCATGATCCGCCCACCTCAGTCCAGCAAAGTGCTGGGATTACAGGCATGAGCCACATTGTCTCTTAATTGACAATTGTTTTCACTATATTGACATTGAATTGAGGTGTAACAGTTTGGGGTTTACATTTAGCTACTTCCCATATGCCTTTGAAGGCAAAAGTGTTTTGTTTCTTTGTTTGTTTTCAGAGTTGAGGTCTCACTATGTTGTCCAAGCTGGACTTGAAGTCCTAGGCTCAAAGGATCCTCCTGCCTCAGTCTCCCAACCAGCTGGGACTTATAAGTGAGTGCCTCCATGCCCAGCTCCTATATGCTTCTTAACTAAACCAGTTATATGAAGTTTTTCAGTTCCATACAATGACCTTCTAAATAAGTTAAAAAGAAAAAGAAAAATATATATATACTAAAATTAGAATCACCAGAGCCTATTTTCATATAAATTTTTTCTTTTCTCTCCTTCAAGTTTTCCTTTATTAATTGCCACATCAGCTACCTCTACTCTTCTTATTAATAGGAAAAATAAACATTACTTACTTAAGCCTTTGGACGTTGTATCTTCTGATGATCTCCCCATAATCCCATCCCTTTTGCCCTTAAGCACACACACATATGTGAATTTGGTACCATCTTGGGACAGCGAGAAAGTTAATGGAAGGAAATTTCAATTATGATTTTAATTTTGGAGGAGACCAAAAAAAAAAAAAAACGGAAAAGTCCTATTTCTGTGTCGCATTTGTCTAATACACTTCTATAGTCTCATTGCATTGAGAATGTCACATAGCCAATAGAATCTCGCTAGTTGATCTCTATCTTAATTGGAACCAGGAACTTAAGGACCTGCATTGGCACTTAGATGATAATTCCAAAACAAAAGATAAAATATTAAATGTTACAGGCATTCAGAGCAATACAGCACACCCAGGTAGGTGACCTGAGAATTGGGCACTCAGTTCAAGCAATCATCACGGAGTTACAAATTCAGAACACATTGTTTTTATCCCACGTTAAAATTGTTTTTAATGGACAATACTTTGTCTTTATTTTATTATTATTATTATTACTATTTTGAGACGGGCTCTTACTCTGCTGCTCAGGAGGGAGTGCAGTGGTGCAATGTCGGCTCACAGAAGCCTTGACCTCCCAGGCTCAGGTGATCCTCCCACCTCAGCCTCCCAAGTAGCTGGGACCACAGCTACACACAACCATGCCTGTCTAATTTTTGAATTTTTAGTAGAGACGGGGTTTGCCATGTTGCCCATGCTGGTCTTGAACCTCTGGGCTCTGGCAATCTTCCCTCCTCAGCCTCCTGAAGTGCTGGGATTACAGACGTGAGACACCATGCCCGGCCTGTCTGTATAGTTTCTGGCCACACTAAAGGACCCTATAAACAGTTCTGCATTATAGTCACTGTCTGCATGTCCCTGAAACAATTGTCTGCTATCTCACACAGTATCCCTTCAAGACTGGTCAGAGAAATTTCTCCAAGTTTCACTTCAGTAAAACCTGCTACCCAGAAGCAAATGGTTTGTTTTGGGGTTTGGTTTTTTTTTTCCTTTGGTGTACCCATAAAATTATAAGAGGTTTATGATTAAGAGAATTTGGTTTAATTGTTTAAGGTGGAATGGACTTATTCAAGTTCACTTGCTGAAGAAGAAAAACTTAAGAATAGGAGAAAGAAAGAGAAAACAGACAAATATCCTATACTGGTGGGAAAAAAAGTACATTGTACACTAAAGTTCATCATCTGCCTTCTCCAACCAGCCTTCCTAACTCTTGAGAGGTAATATAATATATAGTGTAGTATGGAGCTTGGACTTTGGAACAAGACCATCTAAACCAAACCAGCTTTATCACTTATGGAAATTCCCTGAGCAAGGTAATTAGCCTCAGCTTCCTAATCTATAAAATGAAGGAAATACTAACTTCTTGAAAAGGCTTGTTATGAATCTTAAAGAAGCCAATATTTATAGTATTTGGAACAGCACCTAGAACAAAGCAAACATTCAACAGTTTATCATCATCATCTTCTTCATCATTATCACCTCTGCTTCAGCTTCAGCTTCTCAAGAATTAGAGGATTAAACTTAATTCATTAAAATTACCAAACACCTTTTGGTAGAAAGCATTCTAGCAGGTGGTAAAAAGACAAAGATGAATAAGATGTAAAGCCTGCTGTCAAGGTACTCAGCCTTGCAAATAAATAATTGGGCTACATGTTTTACATTAATATCAAAACCAGTAATTCATGAATTCAAGTCCTCTGGTTGTGCAAGACAGGCAGCAGAAACTGGAATGAGAAATCCATTGAAAATGCTTTGTATGCTTTTGAAATCTAAAAATCTCTCTCTAGAGCCTGGGAGAACCAGACCTGAAGGCAACTTCCTCCCACCCCAGCCTGGCCACAGAAAATGATCATCTCTTCCTCCCCCTCAGGAGCTGTGGTATGTGATATTGGGGGTTGGGGAGACAGAACGACAGAGAGAGAGAGTTATAACTCCAAGACCCAGGACATTAGGGTTATCTAATTTGCATGTGTGGAAAATATACAGCCAGATGAATGGTGGTAGCAAAACGAGCATGTGCACTAACCATATCTAGGAGCAACATACTAGAGTTCACCAAAAATGAGAGCCCTGAGCTTTCGTGGCTATCTCTCTACTCTCCAAATGCTTAGAGGTCAAGTCTGTGGACAGAGGCTCTAAATATCACTCTGACAAGAACCCCTTATGTGATAGCCAAAGCAACCATACTTACAAGATAACTAATGAACCACTGCAGATACCCACCTAGACAGATAATACTTAGGCTTCAATGTACTTAACACCAAAGAAATATGTAAGAGTATAACATGTGCTTATAGGAAGGCTTGGTTTAGCCAGATGTGATCATTGGTATCACAAAATCTGCTTTGTTAAATAGTTCTGTAATACATGTAAGTAATTTGAAAAAGCTACACCTTATCTGTTTTTACCCAGTAAGCAAAGCCAACGGAGTAAAGGTAATACAATTCACAGCAGGTCATAGGACCCTTTTCTATCAGCCCAGCTTTGAAAGGAGTTGTATTCTTCAAAAGACTTCTCTCCAGCTCTCTCTGGCCCAACCTCAGCCGCTTGCCTCTCCAAAGTGCTGGTCCCCTACCTCCCAGCCACTGCCTAACCCTTACCTAGCCACAGCCATCGATTTCCTCAATTCCAAGGTCAAAGGAGAGGCGCTCTTTTTGTGTGTGCAGAGATGTATGACAATAAGGAACCATGTTAAATTTTGTATCAGAACTAATTTTTTTACTACTTATGCCACTATTAGAGAACGCAAAAGGATAATTAAAATCTTTGACACTTCTTTTGTTATTGTTTTGTCATTGACACATCATTTTTAAGAAGTCAGAGAGGGCCAAAGCATTTCAAATAACACTTGATTTGATTGCAAAAATAAGTTTATATTCCTTCTTTTTCTCTCATATCAATACATTGTTCAGGTGTGTGCCATTTTGAAAGACAAGGTAGCTAAAGGTTTTCAGCTGTCACAGATAAACTGAAGATCCAGATTAAAGATCCTGGAGAACTGCAAACTGGTACTTGAAGTTTTCTAGCATTGAATCAATGAGTTATAGCATAATATTAATATTATATCAGATATGCCCAGTAATGAACTTCAGGATTATCCCAGACTTTCTGGGACATTTTGGTCAAGAAGTCTAGTTGAGCTAAAATGTCCTCTAAAGAGAAATGCTCAGGAGTCTCACAGTTTCTCATAATTTTGCCACCTAAGGAAATCCTATTAAAAGTTATGTTTATTCAGACTGATTATTTATTCTTCTACTTATTGCAATAAAACATTTTAATTTCTCCCAAAACTACTCATTTTCTGGTTGTCGTTTTTAAATCCACGATTCCTCTACTACTGCCTTTCTCTGGCCTATTGTGTTTTACTCACTGCAGTCAAACAAAACAGCAAGATTAAGGACTTTTGTTACCCAGAGAATTGCTAAATTATAAGTTAAACCCACTCATATAGAAGAAAATTCTTTTTCTGCTTTTTCTTTTTTTACTAGCTGAAGTCTATGACATCAGGTTATACTACCCTCTTTCCAATCTCATTATCATTACTGACCTCCCTTCCCATCATCCTCTCACATCCCCTAAAAGTCACTGTTTTGTTTTCTGTTGGGTTGCCTACTGTTATCCTGAGTGATTTCAACGTATATTTTGATGAACCACTTAACACCCTGGTCCCATCATTTTATGACTTTCTCCTCTTCAAACCCTCACTTCTGCTCCGGATTCCATTCCCATCGATTTTGTAATCAATTCTTTCACCCCATGTACCTTTAGAAACCATGCTGTTTGATTTCATCAGGATCTCAAATGACTTCCTACCTCATTTCTTCAAGTTGGCCAGCCTCTTCTCTTCATATTATTCCCTACTCTCTCTGGATCCAAGGGCAATTATTTCAAATGAACAACTTCTCAGAATCACCTCAATTCCTCCATCTCCTGAACCCTCATGCTGCCTACAATCATTCATTGATTTCCCCCTGTCCCTTCTTAGCCAAATTGACTTATAGTTTTGCAGCAGGTAGCTCCACCCAAGATTGTGTGGGCAAAGAGGCAAGAGAAGCACTGCTTCCAAGCTCTAAGTGCTGTCTTCAACTGGAGGGAGGGGCTCATTTGTCTAAAGCACACAAAAGTAACTTGTGCTCCCCCAAATCCTTTTTTCTATTCTACAGACAGAAGCAATATCTGGCTTACTGAGCACCCCCTCTTCTTGAAACTTTTCTATATTACTCTGCAAAACACTGATTGACTCTGGTTCTCTTGTTGTCTCTATGGCCTCTTTTAAATCTCCTTTTCTGGCTCCTCCTCCTTAGCCTGTCCGGCAAGTGTCAGTCATTCCGTAATGTGCCTCTCAGATGCACTCCTCTTTCCCCCCTAAACATTCTCTCTGGGTGGTTTTAACACCTCACACTATCACAACTGTCCGTCATGTGAGTGATTTCAAATGTATCACTCCCTCTGATTTCCCCTGCGTTCCAAATCCACCCTTCAATTCCCACTGAACATTTTTACCTAACCATTCCATAAGCATCAAAAATTCATAATATCTAAAACTGAATACAACATTTTCCCCAAATCCTTGTTTTCTCTCACCTGCGTTCTCTGTTTTTGTTAATGTCCTGCCCACCTACCAAATGTTACAAGATAGAAACCTCAAGTTCATTTTAGATTGATCTCTTTAACTCACTTTCCACATCTAGTCAATCACCAAGTCCCACTAGTTATCCCACTGAAGTACTGTTCAAATCCATCCCCTCCTCCTACTTCACTTTGACTTCCCATTATCTAGGCTATAACAATAACTTCTTAACTCTCTGCCCTTACTCCAGATTGCACCATCTCAGAGGTACCCTGTCCTCGGCAGAGACTGATCATAGCGTTACCCTAATTAAAACCCTGTAAGTATTCTACTAAATCCAAAACCAAGAGTATGACTTACTTGTAAGCATCTTTTACAATAAAACTCCAATTTACCTTCTAACTACATTACTAGCCACTTCCTCTACTCATGTACTCTATTCTACCCACATTGAGCTACTTAATTTTCTCTGAACACTTGATGAACATTCACGGCACTTCATTTCTACTTACTCTGCCCTTCTCCTAAAGCATCTATCACTCCTTTTCTGTCTGGCAAACACAGTCATACTCATTCTTAATCGTCCAGCTTTAGTGTTTTCCTTCTCTGTAGAGTTTTCCCTGTTGGCCCTTCCTCCAGCTAAAAATTAACTGCCTCATCTTCTTTTCTCCTCTAGCACTCAAGGCCTTTTTCAGTACTTACTGTCTTTGTTATAAATTGAATGCTCCATAAAATATGAGGCTATGAATTCAAGGCTTCAGAACACAAGAATCCATTTTACCTGGTAGATAGTGAACAAATCAGCCGTTTTCACTTCATTCCATATAGTTTTCAGAATCCTTGTAAGTTTTATGTTTTTGTGTTTTGATGTTTGTTTAATTGTTAACATAATGAGGCAGGGGTGTTTTGGTGAGGGAAAGATACATTTTTACACACTTTGTTAACTTTGATTTTTAGCTTTTATTTTTAGGAATGTTGTACAGATTTTCTAGGTAGTGAGAAGAATTAATGGGTAAAACATAATTCCCATGATGTGAGAGGGTTCAGCATAGACTCCTAGAATGTCACTATCAATTCCGTGAGATGAAACCAGGAACCATCATCTCAGCAGGCAGAAACCAAACTCACTTTCAACCTCACTGTTTTCTATTCTAATGGCCCTTTTTTTCCCACCTGGATCAACCTCTTCTGACTTTTCAGATATCCCCATCTGTGCTGGTTAATTCAATGTATCAATCTGACTAGACTAAGGGATTCTCAGATAACTTATAAAACATTATTTCTAGGTGTGTCTGTGAGGATGTTTCTAGAAAAGATGAGTATTTAAATCAGTAGATCTAGTAAAGAAGATCACCTATACCAATGGGGGTGTCATTCAATCCATTAGGGTCCTCCCAAATAGAATAAAAAGGAGGAAGAAAGCCTCTCTTCCTAAGCTGAGATGTCCATCATCTCCTGTTCTCAAACACTGGAGTTTTTGATTCTCTGATCTCTGGACTCCAAGACTTATACCAGTGGGCTCCCTGATTCTCAGGCTTTCCAACCTGGACTGAAACTCATGCCACCACCTTTCCAGTTCTCCAGCTTGCAGATGGCATACTATGGGACTTCATAACCTCCATAATCACATGAGCCAATTTCCATAATAAATCCCCTTTTACGTATCTTTTATATATAGCATGCCAAAAAATGCCCATGAGAGTATATATCTATGGAGACATTCTATTGTTTTTATTTCTCTAGAGAACCCTAACTAATATACCTAAGTCATAATCTTCTCGCCATGCATTGAAACATTATATCTCTTATGTACAATGCATCCCAGCCCCACAAACCTTGTCTCTTAAACAAAGAGGACACCCGTGTGTACCTTTATTCATGGTGTACCTATTTCCATTTTCCTCCATACTCACAACGTAATACTATGACTGCCATTTTGTCTTCTGCCTCCCATACCCAAGGCGGCTGCTCTACTCCTGCACCCTCTGCAGTTAATATGCTTTAGTTAAGAAATGAAATAGCTATAACACAGGAAAAGTCTTAGTCTTAAGAGTAATATATAAGCCATCTGAGAATAGGGACCAGCTTGCTGGACCTGTGAATGTCAGTATTTTTTTCTCCAGCTAAGACTTTCTGGATATGAGATGATCACATGACCTCGGGAACACATCAGCAGTTTCCTAGTTTCCAAGTAAAAGTTGTTACTCCCTCCAAGTTGGGTTCTCTTCGAAATCTCAAGAAATCAGAGGTCACCCAGGAGTAAATACAGTTAGCTAAAAAGGCTACAAGGGTTGTGATGATGAGATAATTGCACTTCTTTCTCCCACAGGAATTGTCACCACAAATAGCTACTGTCAGAATTTTCTCATCATTTTTCAAGCAACATTTCTAAGGTGCCTCTTTTATTTTCAGGTGAGCTTTGAGCTGGGAGTGAGATTTTAATATACTGATTCCCAAGCCCTTCTACAAAGAGCAGACTCCCACTCCTGACTTCCAAGTGCTGTGGAATGCTGTGCAGTGTATCTTTTCTTTGCTACTGCCAAATAAATTGCCAGCTTTGTCATGCAATGGCATTCCCCAGATTTATGTAAATGAGGGGGCTCTAATTTTCACAATGTTAATTCAATCTTTTCAGAAATCATATCTCTGTGCTCATAATTTTATGTTATGACTATGTTGCATACAGATGAGGACTATGTTTTGCTTCTTGCCATTCCTACAAATAGTTGGCATTTCTTCAACAAACAGAAACATTAGCAAATTATGCTACAGCTCCCCAGTTTAGCTATACAAGCTGTTTTGTTCACTTAAAAAAGAATGCATAGAAATTATATTTTAAATCTTAGCCCTCGGTCCTTAGGTGGTTGATTTTGGAAAGAATAACTCAACATGTTAAATTATGTGACTGCACTTGTTCTTTGTTGGGTAGAAAACACCATCTTGTGCCTATATTTCAATAAACTTTTGCATAACCAGAAGGTAGCTTTTACATTAGCAAAGATTCTGTTATATGGAAAATTATAGTTATCACTCAACCATCAACCTCATGCTGATTCTTCTTCCTCTTCCTGATGTTCTTAAGCCATAATAAGCCAGAAACTAAAGAATATACTTAAGGACCTAGATGCAATATAACATTATAACCATGCACAGAATTGCCGCTGCTGCAATTTCAACAATTGGCTTTAGCTTTAAGGAAGCAATTTGTTTTTGTTTTTGTTTTTTTCAAAGACCAACAAAGACCCTGGAGATGAACCAGCTGGATATTCTTTCCTGGATTAACAAACTTGATGAAAACCATTTGAATCTCTATATCCACAACCACTGACACCCCTACCTAAAGTGTGACAGGAATATGTCCAGGGCTTCATACATTCTATTTTGATTCTGACAACTGTGCCAGGGAGATATTTTCATAAACCCGATTTTATAGATGAGACAACTGAAACTAAGAGAAGTGAAGTAATTGGCCTGAGATCATGCAACTAGAAGGTGGTAGAGCTAGAATATGAGGTTCCAATTATCTGGACCAGCATGCCAAAACATCCCTTGAGAGTGAGTTTTCCTGGGATGTTTCTGTGCCTTCCCATTTTGAGATTATACTAATAAGTGGCTCATCTTTGTCAAACCAATTTTATGTACCGATCCTCCATAAGGCCAGGTGCATAATCACCACCAAGACAGACATGCAATGAATAAAATTACGTCCTGAAAAGGAAGGGACCTCAGAGTCAACTAAAGATCTGTACTTTGTCTTGCACAAAGAGGGAGAAGATGCTTGATAACGTGTCTGTCAAGAATTTCAATTTAAGTCACAGGCACCTAAATTTCTGGATGAAAGCTAGAAGAGTGTGCCAGCTGAAAATTTCATAAAAGAGGCCAACATATCCCATTAAGTCTCTTTTCAAAGCTGACTAGAACCATTAAAAATTCTTTTGGGAGAGAAGCACCCATTTCGGTGTTTCTGCACAAAATATTTCTCCTTTCTTTTTTTTTTTTTTTTTCCCAGTAGAGCCCATTCATACTGCAAGAGTGTCTCATTTCTGAAGGTCTTAGCTAACCCATCATATTACAGTGGCACTTTGTCAAATTGCCCATTTGTTCAATTTTGCAAGAAGAGATATTTTCACTTAGCAAGTCTAATTTCTCACTTCTTGATTGTGGGTAAAACTTGAGGATAATAGGTTGCATAAGTTCAATTTCACCACCTTAAATGCTCATGAAGAAGTACTCTGTCAACTCTAATTTCTTCCTTCTTGATTGTGGGTGGAAATTGGAATAGGTTCTCAAATCCCTTGATTCCTATTTTATAAGGGGCTTCAGTGTACTTGCTTTAAACGCAATTCTGTATGCCATTTACAGCCTTGAACTGTGGCTACATAAATGAAGTCAGAAAAGCCCTCCCTGTGTGTATTTTCACAAATGCACACAGAATAGTAAGTTCACACAGCTACCATTCAGAGAGTTTAAACCAAGAGTTTTAAACTAGCTCTTGAAACAGCTATAAAAAGAGTAAAGAAATTGTTCTTCTGCTAGAGGCAGACATTTGCAGAAAATTCCATGAATGGTGAAACAAACATTGTGAATACTTCTTTCTATTATTAACACCAAGACTACAGTGATATTACAATGTACACCCTTTTGCAAGTAAAACTATAATTCAGTTAACTTCAACCAAAAATTACTGTCATTAAACCTTTTAATAAACTATGGTTAAGGCAAGTTCCACTTTAGCTTTATGGAGAATATAAATAATGCATGCCAGAAAACTAGTTGGAAGGGCCTTGAAGTGTAAATTTGATACTACTGGGCTGTGTTTGTTTGCGAAGAGTATAAAGTATACTTTTCACCCATAACATTATATATATGGATTCATCAAACTCTCAGTAATCTTGGTGTCAATGTTGTAGGTATAGTATACTAGAGTATAGTATTTATAAGTGTGTACCCTAGAATCTAGGATGAAATCCCACAGTTCTGTCACTTACCAGTAGTGGGTCTCAATAACCTCATCTCGAAAATGGAGCTAATGATAGACTGCTGACTAGTAAAGAGTTAGTCTGTGTAAAGCACTTATGACTTAGCAGTATGGGAGTAAGAGCCGCTTATTCCTATTACTATTGCAGTTGTTATTAAACATCACACGTGCTTAGGTATAGGTAATCAGGGTAAAATAATTTCTAGAAACTCATCCACACTGTATGAAACACCCTGAGAAGTCCCGGGAATTATGAGGAACATCCCTCAATTGTAATTGCCAAGAAATCAGAACCTTAGGAAAGCCTAATAAAAATGTTAAATTATAGAATTTTTAATGACATGCAAGTTTATACTATGCACATAAAGCGTAAAGCTATTCAGTGTTGTAAACTAAATAGCTTTATGTTTATGTGTATAGTATAAACTATACTATATTTTATATATGTGTATATATATATATAGTATAGTATAAACTATACTATACACATAAAGATACAACTAAAACAGTATCTTCTTTTAAGATACTGTTTTAATTGGTAGTAGTGTCAACTCATCAGTCTAATGATGCTTGCTAGACCATGATTATACTGTCTTGTTATCATTTCACAGTTCTTTAATGCTATCAATTATTAATCTAGTCATTTAGAAAGTTCATTGCCATTTACAGAAAAAAACTGAGCTGATGAAATTCATACTCACGAAAAAGTGAAATTCATGAAATTCATACTCATGTCATTACTAATGCATTTCAGCTGGGAAATGAGTCTAGTTTCTCCCTGCTGAGACTCCTCCCTTATAAGGTTTCAGAGCCCCTTGGATTGCCTTTTCTTATTTGTCTCTTTTGAGAGACCATAAACTTCATAGGATAAGAACTATGTCTCTACTGTTCACGTACAATCCCAGTGTCTTACTCAGAATCTATCACATAGTAAGCACTCCTTAATTACTTACGGAATAAAGGAAAGAATAGAGGAAGAGAAGGTGGGAACGCAGAAGAGAGAGAGGAAGAAAGGAGAAAGTGGAAGGGAGAGAGGAAAGAAAAGAAGGAAGGAGGGTAAAAAGGAAGGCAGGAAAGTGAGAAAGGAAAGTAAAGAAAAAAGAAGAAAGAAATAAAAAGAAAGAAAGAAAAGAAAGAAAGAAAGAAGAAAGAAAGGAAGGAAGGTGGGAGGAAGGAAGGAAAGAAGGAAGGAAGGAAAGAAGGAAGGAAGGAAAGAAGGAAGGAAGGAAGGAAGGAAGGGGGAGGGAGGGAGGGAAGGAAGGAAGGGAAAGAAAGAGAAAGAGAGGAGGAGGAGGGGGGAGGAAGAAGAAGAGGAGGAGGAGGAGAAGGGAAGGAAGGAAGGAAGGAAGGGAGGGATGGAAGGAGGGAGGAATGGATGGAGGGACGAAGGGAGGGAGGGAGGGAGGAAGAGACAGTAGAACACACCTCAGACAAGTGCAAAATCAAGAAGAATAGGCCCACAGCTAATAAACTAAATGAAGCCACAACAAGCCTCTCAGTCCTGATTTGGCTTGAAATCATGAAGTTAATGAGTACACACCACTCTCAATACATTTTTAATTCCCACCCTTTGATAAATGTGCTAATTCATACTTTGTTCTTATTATAAAGTTTACCTTGTCAAATTTCTCCTGCCATGAGGTTCTTGTACCTTTATCCCCTACTTCATTACTTTCCATTATATTAATTATCTACCTACTAGTGGCAGCATATTTCTAGACAGACAAGTTCCGAACTCCCAATGTCTGTGTTACAGGAAGGCTCTAATCTTGATACTTATAATCAGACATTGGTGGGATGCCATCCTACAGTAGAGAGTACACGAGTGTTAATCAAATGTGCTGCATTACTTTGCAGATTGAGTGAGACCTATAATGAGTAACCTCAATCTAACTGATTGTCTACATTCTGAATTCATATCCATAAAATTTTAAGAAAATTTAGGAACAAAATGAAAAGGATGAAGATATTTAAATGAGAGAAAAAAAGATATCACTTTCAGCTGCAGGTAATGCACTGATTTTCAAAATAATACAAATAGCATGAGAACACAGATGGAGCAAGTCATATGGAAAATTGTCAGAAAAAAGAAAACAGCAATATGAACAGGTAACATAAAAAATGGATAGTCTGAATTAACCATGGCCCATGAAGGACCAAGAGCCAAGTACAAGATATAACTGAAGGTATGAAGGTCATTTCAACAACTCTAAAATCTCTTCAGTAATTCATAAGGACGTTAAACTAGGGTTGCAATGGTTTAGACTTCTGTTGTGTAGAGGTATACCAAACAGACATGAAAGCCGACACAGAGAAATGAACAGATCATTTGCTCTATCCAACACCCTAGTAAGAGCTAGGAATACCCAAAAAACCTGAATCTCAGAAGGCAAACTCTGCTTCATAAGTATAGAAAACTTGTATGTCTTGATCACCACTGTATCCCTAGCATCTAGAAGAGAAGTAAGCAAACTTTCTGTAGAAGTCCAGATAATCACATTTTAGGCTTTGAGAACATGCTGTTTCTACCTCAACTGATCAGTGGACAACATGGAAATGAATGTGACTGGGTTCCAACAAAACTTTGTTGATTGGTCATATTTGGTCCTGGTCTAGAAGGTTGCCTGGCACATATGTGCTTAATACATGTGTTAAATAAAAACCCACCTCCTTCTCTAGCCATAGCCTCCCTGGAAAATGAGCTAAATACAAAGAAATAGTTGCATCTCTCTCTCAGAGAAGGCAGGTTTGACACTGGGGAAGTATAAACACAGGGCTATGGATAACCATACGTCTTGCTCTGTGGCCTGTAATAAGATAGAATGAAGCCCATTGGTAGAAAGCAAAAGAGAAAAGTAGCAAAGACAGCAAAGATAGACTCTTTACTATATTTAAGGGTTATTATTTCTGTGGTGGATACTGCTGTTGGTCCCCAGTATCATTTCTCCCATTCTTCCTTTTAGTAATAGGAACTCCAAGTTTTAGTGTGGTGTATAGCTTACCAGCTAAAAACTATATCCCCAGGCTCCTTTGAAGCAATGTAACTAAGTTTGGACAAAGATATGTGAACAAAAGTAATGTGAGCAACTTCTGTGTTACACTCTTATAATGAAACAGTTTGCTCTCTTGCATGTTTTTCCCTTTCCTAGGGGACTGGAGCTTAGACTCAACAGAAGGTAATCCAGAATAGAACATGCAGAAGGCACAACACATTTGGCTCTGGTGGAACAACCATAGAGAAGGAACTGTGGACTTCACTGTACCTCACAAGTATACCTCTTTGGTATACTGATTTCTTTTCTTTAGTATACTGATTTCTTTTCTCTGATATAAATACTGATAAACTTTGGATACATGTCCACAGCCAAATCTCATGTTGAATTACAATCCCCAATGTTGAAAGTAAGGCCTGGTTGGAGGTGACTGGATCATAAGAGTGGATTTCTCATTAATAGTTTAGCACCACCCAGTTGGTGCTATCCTCATGATAGTGAGTGAGTTCTTGTGAAATCCGGTTAAGTGTCTGGCACTTTTCTGCTCTCTTTCTCCTGCTCTATCCATGCGATGTGTCTGCTCTCCCTTTGCCTTCCACCACAATTGAAAGCTCCCTGAATCCTGCTGAAAAGCAGATACCTCTATGTTTCCTATATAGCCAGCAGACCCCCAGGAGCCAATTAAACCTCTTTTCTTTAGAAATTATTCAGTCTCTGATATATATATATATATATGTATTTTTTTTTTTTGAGACAGAGTCTAGCTCTGTTGTCCAGGCTGGAGTGCAGTGGCACAATCTCAGCTCACTGCAACCTCCGCTTCGTGGGTTCAAGTGATTCTCCTGACTTGCCACCATGCCCGGATAATTTTTGTATTTTCAGTAGAGATAGGATTTCATCATATTGGCCAGGCTGGTCTTGAAATCCTGACCTTGTGATCTGCCCGCCTCAGCCTCCCAAAGTGCTGGGATCACAGGTGTGAGCCACAGTCTGGTATTTCTTTATAGCAATGTGAAAATTGACTAATACATACACCTAGAAAAGAGATTGCTAGATCATATGGTAGTTCTGTTTTTAGTTTTTGAGCAACCTTAATATTGTTTCTTCTAATGGCTATACTACTTTACATTCCCACCAACAATATGCAAACATTTCCTTACTTCACATCCTTACCACAGTTTGTTATTTTTTGTCTTTTTTAATAATAGACATTCTGACTGGAGTGGGATGATATTTCATTGCGGCTTTGATTTGCATTTCTCTGATGATTAGTGATAGTAAACATTTTTTTCATACACCTCTTGGCCATTAGCATGTCTTACTTCAAAAAATATTTATTCAGATATTTTTCAAATTTTTAAAATCAGATTGTTTTTATTTTTATTTTTCTTTCTGTTTTTGCTACTGAGATGTTTCAGTTCTTTTCAGTTCTTTGTATATTTTAGTTACTAACTGCAAATATTTTAGCCCATTCTGTAGGTTGGCTCTTCACTTTGTTGATTGTTTTCTATGCTGTGTAGAAGCTTTTTAGCTTAATGCATGTTTTTACAGCTTTTGACTTAAAGTCTATTTTTTGTGACACAAGTGTAGCTACTGCTGGTCTCCTTTGGTTTCTATTTTTATCATTTCTTCACTTTCAGTCAATGTATAACTTTAAAGCTGAAAAACAGTGTCTTGCAGACACCACAGACAAGCACATTAGCTCTTCGTATTGATCCATCCAGCCATTTTCTGTCTTTTGATTGGAGAATTTAATTCACTTACATTCAACATAATTATTGATAGGAAAAGATTTATGGTTGTCATTTTGTTAACTTTTTCCAGTCATTTTATTATCCTTTGTTTCTTTCTTTCTCTTTCTGTCTTTTTGTTTATAATTTGATGATTTTCTGTAGAGGTATTCTTTGATTCTTTTCTCTTTATCTATTCTGTATCTACTACATGTTTTTGCTTTGTGGTTATCATGAGGCATATATAAAACATATTATACAAGTCCATCTCAAGCTGATGCAACTTAACTTCAATCACACACAAAAACTTTGCACTTTTAGTCCCATATTTTATGTTTTTTAGTTATAATTTACAAATTATTATATTGTGTTTCCATTAACAAATTATTTTAGCTATGGTTATTTTTTAATATTTTTGTCTTTTAGCTTTTGTGCTGGAATTATGTGATCTAGACATCATCACTACAATATTATTCTAAATTTTACAGTGTACTTTCTTTTACTAGTGAGCTTTCTACTTTCATATGTTTCATATTACTAGTTAGCATTCTTGTATTCAACTTGAACTCCCTTTAACATTTCTTACAAAGCAAGTCTGGTAGAGATAACCTCTTCAGCTTTTGCTTGTCTCGGAAAGTTCTTTATTTTTGAGGGATAGCATTTCTGGATAAAATATTCTTCATTGACAGTTTTGGAGGTTTTTTTAGTACTTTGAATATATCATCCCACCCTCTGTTGGCCCAAAAATTTACTGCTAATAAATCTTCTGATACCCTTATGAGGGTTCCCTTATATACAAGAAACTTTTTTTTCTCTTGTTGCTTTCAAGATTTTCTCTTTGTCTTTTATTTTGACAGCTTTATTGTAATATGTCTTGGTAAAGTCTTCCTTATGTCAAAAGTAATTGGAGACTGAGCTTTGTGTACCCAAATGTCCATATCTCTCCTCAAATTAAAAAAAAATTTCAACCATTATTTATTTGAATAAACTTTCTGCCTCTATCTCACTGCCTTTGCCTCTATCTTTGTGAGACTTCTATAATGTGTACATAATGTGAATGTTGGTGTCCCCTAAATCCTGTAGACTGTCTTTACTTCATTCTTTTTCTGTCTTTTCTCATATGACTGGATATTTTCAGAAGACCTGTCTTCAAGTTCACAGAATCTTTATTCTATTTGATCAAGTGTGCTATTGATGTTTTTCTATTACATTTTGCATTTCATTTATTGTATCTTCAGCTCCAGAATTTTCATTTTTATGACTTCTACTCTTTACTGAATTTCCCATTTTATTCATGTATTGTTCTTCCGATTTCATTGAGATGTCTGTCTGTGTTCTTTTGTAGTTCACTAAGCATTCTTAAAACAATTATTTTGAATTCTTTTTCAGGTAATTCCTACATCTTTATTATCTTAGGAGCTGGTTATTAAAAAATTACTGTTTCTCTTTGATAGTGTCATGTTTCTGTGATTTTTTTCTGTTTCTTATTTCTTGTGTTGATGTCTGCCTTTGATGGAGCATTCACCTCTTTCAGACTTTACAGACTAATTTAGGTAGGAAAAAGCCTTCACCTGCAGGTGAGTATAAAATCACTGGCTAGGTAGGCTGTAGCGGTTCCAGTTCTGGTAAGGGTACATTGATACAGTCTCCGTGCTATCCAAAGTGAGGTCATTAGCAGCGAAGATTGCAGGAGTTCTTGAGTTCTGAGTACCCAGGGCTGTAGTGGGAGTGAGGGCTGTTTTGGTCTTCAGGTGTGAAGACTGCTGGGATTCTCCTGATTTCTTCTTCTTCCATGGGGGATACGATAACCATGGGGATCCCTTTGGGTGCCAGAACTGTGTCATAGGCATGCACATGGCAGTGCCACAAGTATCTGATACACAGCACCCATTAGTGGCCTTGGACCTGGGATGTGAAATGTGAGCACATATGAAAAGACAATTGCTCCAAGATCCATGAAGATGGTGGCACTAGTGCCAGAGATTGGAGCCTTGCCACTGCAACACTGGAAATATTGTGCAAGATGCAGGTGCCAGTGGAGGAACAAAAGTGCTGGGGTTTGAGGTACTGATGTGCCTACTGCTACAGTAGTTTCACTGCCTAATGTGCAGGTGATGGCAGTACAGGCCCAACAAGGCCAAGTTTTGGAGTGTTGCCACACACAGAACTGAAGCTCCAGGGTTTGAAGCATGCACAGCATTGAGAGGGATAGTATCCACATTCTAGAGTGGCACAACAGTGGCAAAAGCTGCTAATGTCCTCTGTGAAGCAGGCCACTGGGACCCACATCAATGAATACTAGGAAGACGTCTGCTATAAGAGCTTTAGGGATATAGGGAGCTGGGAGTGGTGACTCACACCTCTAATCCCAGCACTTCGGGAAGCGGAAGCAGGTGAATCACTTGAGGCCAGGAGTTTGAGACCAGCCTGACCAATATGGTGAAACCCCATCTCTACTAAAACTACCAAAAAAAAAAATTACTCAGGGGTAGTGGTGGGCACCTGTAATATCAGCTGCTTGGGAGGCTGAGGCAAGAGAATTGCTTGAACCCAGGAGGTGGAGGTTGCAGTGAGCTGAGATCGAGTCACTGCACTCCGGCCTAGATGACAAAGTGAGACTCCATCTCAAACAAAAAAAAAAAAGAAAAAGACAAAAGAGCTGCAGGGGCATAGGGTTGTTGAGGTCCTCCATGGCAAAGGCTGCCAGGATCCTCTGCAGAACAGGTCCCCACCACCTGACTAATATTGATAGCCTACACTCTTCTTTGTTCTTAGCCATCTCCAGAAATTTCAGGTATGTCAATCTCACCAGCAATCCTTACTAAGCCATTATTCTTTGTTTCTTGCTCTACTGTGATGCGGTAAATTCTTGTCAGGATTCTCTAAACTTCCCAAGGCTATTTGCATTTGTAGACACCTGTCTCGTTTATTGTAGAAGGTTGAATACTGATATCTGTTACTTTGCCATCTTACTGATATTACTCCCTAGGACTAAACCATAAGTAATGAAGCAGGAAACAGCAGCTCAGGTCCAAGGCTATGCAGAAGCCACAGATGTTGACAGGACACAGGACATAGGACAGTTACCCCCATATGCCCCAGAGTACCTTTATCACATACCTTGGCAAAAAAAAAAAGAAAAAGAAAAAAAAAAAATATATATATATATATATATAATTGTTTCCTGAAGGAAAAATTTGGTATTTAGTGTAAATACAATTCTACACTGAAGACAAAAGCTAATGACAGTTGAAATATATAATTTATGATAGGGAGAAAATAAAGGCAATAACAAGACTGTTTGAGGCAAAGATATCAAAGTCTCTCAAAGAAAATAAAACAGTGAGTCTAAAACACAAGAGACAAGCTAACATACTAAAGAGAAATAGGAATAGTGCTTAATAAATAATAAAGTTGGCATGGAAAATTATGGAAAAATCATAAAAATCCAGACATTTGGTTTTGAATTTACTATTCAAATTATACAACCTCGACTCTACCTCATTATAAAAAATAACAAACAAATGAACTTGAACAATTAAGAAACTATTAAAATTTAGGTGAACTCACAAAATTAGATCAAGGAAAACAATAACAATTACAAGTTCATTTTTCAGAAAATTCTGAGAGAGAATATGATATATATTATATTATAAATTAATATAATAAAAATTATATTATTTATCACTGTATCCACAGCATGTAGCACAATGCTTGGCACATTCTAGATGCTGAATTTACTGGAATGAATAATAGATGAATAAATAATATAATTCTATAAATCAATTAATGCATATAAGATTTATATTAGTGTCTTATTACAACTATTCTGTTTGTTTTTTTATATTCAGCATCCCACATTTATGCATGAAATGTACAGACCAAAACTTATTGTTGCCAATGAGTTTTTTAAAAGGAAAAAAGCAAGTAAATACCAAGCAGAGCCAGAAAGAAAAACTCAAATTTCTCAACTCCTGATCTATCACCATGAACTAATAAAATAATACAAAGAAACCTTTTTATTCATGGATATTATCATATCTGTATTCTGCTATGCTTAAAGTCAGAAGAAAAAAGGATCATAGGGGTTTGCCCAAGATAGCCAACTAGAAGCAGCTAGCCTGCACGGCTGTCACACAGAGAAATGGAAGGGGCAACAACACAGAACCTTCAACTGAAACATCCAGGTACACTGACTGGGACTCATCAAGGAAACAACCCACTCTCCAGAGAATGGAGAAAACCAAGGCAAGATGACCACATGCCAGGGAGTGACACAGAGCCAGGGGAGCCTCCCTCGCCCATAGAAGGAGGAGTCTGAGGTGACTAGGGATGGGAGCCATCCATCCCCAGACACAACCCAGCAGCTCTACTGAGAAGCAGTCAGACTGCTTATTCACGTGAATCCCAGATCCCATTTCTCTTCACTGGTGGAATCTCCTAACTGGGGTCTCCAGTCACTTCCACCGGTGTTTTCCAGCCAATAGTGGTCTCAAACCTCCCTGGGACAGAGTGCCCAGAGGTAGGGTGGGTTGCCATCTTTGCTGTTTTGAAACCTTAGCTGTTGCTGGAGTGGTCCTCCAGCACAGCACAGCTGTTCTATAAAAAGGCAGCCAGATGGGTTTTTTTATGTAGGTTCCAATCCTGTTCCTCCTCATGGGGCAGGAACCCTTGAATGGGATCGCCTGCTATTCCTGCCAGTATTTTTCAGCCAGGAGCAGTTCCAAACTCCGTGGAATGAAACTCCGAGAGGGAGGGATGGGCCATCATCTACACTGTTTAGCAGCCTTAACCATTCTTGCCTTTGGGCTTTGGAGAGCTCAATGCAAATGGGGGCTGGAGCACACTCCAAGCAAAGCACAGCTAGACTGCTTTTTCACACAGGCCCCCCCGTTTCTCCTCATTGGGTGGGATCTCCAGACTGGGGTCTCCAGCCATCTACTGTAAGTATGTTCTGACCAGCAACAGGTCCATACCTCTCTGGAACAGAGCTCCCAGAGGGAGGGGCAGGCTGTCATTTTTGCCATTTGGCAGTCGATTGTTGATGCCTTTGAGTACTGGAAAATTCGAGGTGACAAAGGACTGGACTAGATCCCCAGCATACTGAAGCAGACCTGCAGAAAAGTGGGCTGTTTGTTACGTGGGTCTCCAATCCTGTGTGTCCTCATTGGGTAGGTCTTCGAGGCCTGAGTCTCCTGCCCCCCTCCCCTCTGGATGAGGGCTATCAAGCCAGTAGCAGCTCTACAACTCCCTGGGACAGAGCTCCCCATGGGAAGGGAAGGTTGCAATTCTTGCTGTCTTACAGCCCTTACTCTTACTTCTCCAGGCTCTGGAGTCCTTGAGGACCAGGGGCTGGTCTAGACCCCCAGCACAGAGCAATCTCCTCATGGAAAAGTGTCTAGACTATTCCCCATGCAGTCTTGGTCCTCACTTCTCACTAAGCAGGGCAGCCCAAATGGGACTCCAGCACCACACTGCCCCCACCTGATTATTTCAATCAGAGGCAGCCCAGCAGCATTTCTCTGAGAAGGAAATCCCAGAGTCAACCTACAATTCCTCCACCACGACAGTTGCAGTGGCCCTGCTCTAAGATCCCTTGGGCTGGGAAAGGCACAAAGGATCTAGTCATTAGGCTAGCACATCTAGCACACCATAGCCAACATATGGAGAGGATTTCAGCCCCTCTTCCCTGGGAACCCCTGCCACTCTTCACCAGGCGGGGCCCCTGGCTCATAACCACAGAACAGTCACCCCACCAAGGCAGAGAACACCTACTGGCAGTAGCCCAGAGTTTCCCTGGGGAGAGACTCCCAGAGGTATCAAACAGCCCCTCAGCAGCAGTTCTATCCCTACTGCCCTTGATCTGGAGAAGAAACAAAGAGCCTGAGGGATACACTCAAGCTTGCAACATGCCACAGTCACCATATGGAGAGTATACCAGTCTCTCCTCCCAGTGAGCCCTCAACCCCCTGCTCTTCAACAAATGGATCCCCAAGCTCACACCAGCCGTGAAGCCACCTGCCACCAGCAGAACACTCCCTGTTAACAGTGGCTCTGTGTTTCTACGAGTTGAAGCTCCCAGGGACAATCAAAAGCCTCTCTGCCATTGTTTCTGCAGTGGTACTACCCCCGTTACCCTTAGACCAACAAAGCAGCAAAGACCTTAAGTACCTTATCCATAACTGCAACAAGCTGGAGGCCACCCAAGAAGAGGAGGCCAGTCCATCCTCCACAGGTCCTACCCATCCACCCTGCTCATCACCAGCCAGAGAACCCCCACAGTACAGACCCTCTATCCCAGGCTGATTTCACTGAGCCATTGCTGACCCTCATCTCTCTGGGGTGAGCCACTAGGAGATAAACAAAAGACCCTTGGCCACAGCCACTACTAAGGTCCCTTCCTCTGCTGCCTCCAAGTTGAGGAGAAAAACTAAAACCCTGAGATCATCCCAGAGCTGTAGTGGGCAGCCCAAGAGTGCCAAGCCACAGTCTACAGCCAGCACTCAAGTGAGAGAGGAGCTCACACGTTCAGTTCATTGAGAGAGAGCATGGCTGCAACTGTGAGGACACACAGGGGAGCCACACAGCTGAGCCAGAGCCTACCTACTGACCACTGCAACTAACCACTGCCTCCTGGATCACACCCCAAAGCTTCAACGCCAAAAATACCTCACTAACATATTCCCCTCTGAAATCAAAGACAGGAAGTCAGCTACAGATAAAGACCCTACACAAACCCTTAGCCCTGTGAAAACAACCGGAAAAGAAATCTATTGACTGTACTCCATCTACACCGTGATTAAAGGAACACCCACATACAGAGATGAGAAAGAACCAACGTAAGAACTGTGGAAACTCAAATGGCCAGAGTGTCTTATGTCCTCCAAATGATCACCTAGTTCTCCAACAGTGTTCTCAACCAGGCAGATTTGGCTGAAATGACAGAAATGGAAGTTGAAACATGGACAGGAATGAAGATCACTGAAATTCAGAAGAATGCCAAAACCCAATCCAAGGAAACTAAGAATCACAATGAAAGGATGCAGAAGCTGACGGACAAAATAACCAATATATAAAAGACACGAACTGATCTGATAGAGCTGAAAAACCACACTACAAGAATTTCACAATGCAATTTCAAGTATCCACAGCAGAACAGACCAACCTGAGGAAAGAAACTCAGAACTTAAAGACTTGCTCTCTGAAATAAGACAGTCAGACAAAAATAAAATAAAATAAAATAAAGAACAATGAATAGAAACAAAGAAAACGTCTGAGGAATCCCGCATGTTCTCACTTATAAGTGGGAGCTAAGTGATGAGAACTCATGAACACAAAGAGGGAACAACAGACTCTGGAGTCCATCAGAGAGTGGTTGGCAGGAGGAGGGTGAGGTTTAGAAAAAATAACTGTGGGGTACTAGACCTAGTACCTGATTGACAAAAAAAATATGTACAACAAACCCCAATGACATGAGTTTACCTATATAACAAACCTGCACATGTACCCCAAGCCTAAAAGTTTTTTGAAAAAAGAAAAACAATTTTGGAAAAAGTTGTGTTTAAAATATATAGAAATATATAAATATAGTAGAGAGGGAGAGAGAAATATATAGAATCCTATATAAATATGCTTTTCTTGTTTAAAATATTCTTCATGGGAGCAAATTAAAAAGACAACTAAAATCAGAGAGGAAAGTAGTCTAACAGACAATATCCATGGACAAGAAAAACTAAGGGCATTAGGAACAATTATATGGCTCTCTTAATGACAACAAGAGTAACCAGTAAATCTAGCAAACGGTTTTCTGAGTAACATATAAAGAGAAAATAGAGTGGAAACTTTCTCCTTCTACATAAATCTATTGAGAATAGATATGAACTCATGTTTTTAACATTATCTGCATTTTTTTGCAAAATAAAAGGAAGGACCAGCAATTGTGTCTTAAATAAACTGTATATGCACAACCCAATGCTTCCCTAATTATGGATGCTCTCTCTCTCCCACCTTGTCTGCAGAAGTTGCAGTGCAAGTCTTACATCAATGGATAGCACAGCTCAAGAGAAAAAGGAAGACTGGCATGAGTGGGGAGAAAGAAGTAGGAAGAGAGAGAGACAGAATAAAAGGCAAAAGAAGTTTACTAGTCTACTAGACCTCAATACTTACGTTCATTAAAACACTAAAATATACTTAAAATTTTTTTGATGGAAAAATCAAGAGTCAGCCCGTCTTCTTTTTATAAACTTGCTCTTGCCATCATGGAAAAGGCAGGATAGGCAACTTAATTATTTGAGCATTCTTGTCACCATCTCCCTAGGTAAAAAATTAGAAGCGTGGAATTGCTGAATCAGTGACCACCAGAAACATTGCTTTTTAACCACCTCACTGCCACTAGGATAGAATTGGGTTTGAGAAAGTTTGAAAGATAGCAGAATTGATTATAATGTTGATTTAAGGGAATAAAGATGCAAAACTAGCCCTTTATGTACAGATTTCTACAGTAGTTTTCCTTACTACAAGAATAGGTTTCAAACAGAAGAATATAAAACTTAATAAGCAATTGCCCCTGCAACCACTCAATGCTCATAATGTGTCTAGAAAGAACCCCCAGGGGAACTGAAGAGAGTATAATGTTAGAAAGATACGGACTTATTTCTTTCAGAGTTTAGGAAGGTTCATAACAATCTAAGGCCCCTCATTAAAAAGACTATTTGGTCGCAGCTATGAAAGTAGAATGGCTGTGATGATAAGGCCCAGGAAAGCATGAGGCTTTGGGTTGAGACACCATGCAAAAAGCCAGTAATAAAGCAAGGATGTCTATCAGCACTTTTCCCATATACAGAGCCAAATTAATCCAATTCAGATAATGGTGTTGTTCTTATTTTTTCATATTGGTACTGTCTTCTTTTGGGGGAAGATGAAAGCTTATGATAACTAACAAGATTAAGCTTGCACAACATTCCCAAAATATGTTCTGTGAAACATAAGCTCTGTAAATGCACCATAGGAAAAAGTCATTAATGTCAAATAGGCTTCAGAAACATTGCATACAATATGCCTTTATTGGAGATCTATGGTCCACAGAAGTATACTAAAGGCTCTGAGAAGACCTGCAATTAAAGCTCTATTGAAATGTGTTTGATGTAACACTTACCAAACTTTTTGCATAGTACTTCCTTTGTATGTAAAACTAAATTACATCCTACGGATCCAGTATTTCACAGTACACAGTCAGAAATATTGAGCTAACAGTTTTAAGATATAGAGCTGGCCAATGTTTGCAGTGGGAGTATGAGTAAGTTATCCGGCTTTTTGCCCTTTTCAGTATCTAACTTCCATATGACTTTTATAATGTGATAGGTTTGAAAAGCAATTTAATCAATTAAAATCATGTTAGAAACAAATAGTAAACTTTTTAATGTCCCTGGATAATGCTAACTTAAATATAAAGCAATATGGCACCATAATATGAGATGAAAGGATATTTTATTATGTTTAAAACAAACTACAAGGAATTTAGATTTTTACATGAATTATGCTTATTAATATAGAAATTTTATCAGAAGAAAATTAGGTAATAATATTTGTATTATCAGGTATTAGTCCAGAAGGAATAGCACTTGAGTGATTATTCATTAATAAGAAACTAATAGGCTAGGCACAGTGGCTCATGCCTATAATCTTAGCATTTTGGGAGTCTGAGGCGGGCAGATTGCCTGAGCTCAGGAGTTCGAGACTAGCCTGGGCAACAAGGGGAAACCCCGTCTCTACTCAAAATACAAAAAATTAACTGGGCATATGGTGTGCACCTGTAATCCCAGTCACTCGGGAGGCTGAGGCAGGAGAATTGCTTGAACCCAGGAGATGGAAGTTGCAGTGAACCGAGATCATACCATTGCACTCCAGCCTGAGCAACAGAGTAAGACTGTCTAAAAAAAAAAAAAAGAAGAAACTAATGATAACAAATTCACCACTACATTTCTAGACTTTCAGTTGTTCACTATTCTCCTTTAGTTGTATTACAGGTACTCCATCTCACTAATAATTAGGAAACGGAAACTTATATTCAAAATAGCACTCTATTTTTTACAAACGGCCATTTGTGAATGGCAAAAGAGAGTTGCTACCCGCAATAAGAGGAAACGGGACCCACCAGCATTTCTGGCAAATGTGTGGACAGTGAACATATCACACATAAGGGTATGACACAGTTTTGGAAAATTATTTACAGTGTTTATTAAAATAAAAAGTATATGTTTCTTTTCCTGAGAAATTCCTATTTTAATTCCAGAATTAAAGGAAAAAAAAACACTAGTATATAAGATAATCTATATGAGAATGCTTAATATAGCATTATCAGCAATAATAATAAAAATAGAAAACACATTTAGAAAAGGAAATTTCTAAGATTATGAGGCCAATTTTTTATATGATCTGGTGCTTACTGACCTGAGGGATATGATATCCATGATTCACTAATATATAAGCTTTGTGAGGGCAGGAATTTATCCATCTTATTGACCATCATATTCCCAGTGCCTAGATCATCTCTGCCTGGGACATAGAGATATTCAAGACTATTTTAAATGAATGTATTTTTAAATTCAAAAAGAACACATTTTATTATAGAAGAAGAAGGTATGGAAGAATGGATATTTCAGTTTTGTAAAAATATTAAAACATGGACACATATCTATATATTTTTAATATTACATAAACATGTACATCTATAAAAATCAGGATACAAACATACATTCCTAAATGTTAGCATTGGCTTTCTACTTAAAAAGATGGGAAACAGAGAGAATTATTAGCTGCTTCTTTACAAAGGCTTTTATTTTTTCATTTGTTATAACAAGAGTGCATTTACATTGGTAAGTTTTTTTTTCTAATCTAATAACAAAAATTCTAAAGGAAAAATGTCTTGAAGGTTTATTAAAGACAATTGATAAAAGATGACACAGAAAGGACAATTCAAATTATATTCATCATGGATCTTTTCTGCTCACCCCCACTGGATCTAATGGCCTCACACAGACCAGTTTAAACAAAGAATGATCTATACCACAGAGCTGATGAGAAAATGTCTGGTTGCTACTATACATTTATCAGGGAACCCTATTAAGGTAAACAAATGAGCAGGAAAATAAAAATATAGATCATCCATCCTAGATAAAACACAAAGAGAGCCGCCAAGGCTGGACAAATGAATCCTGGTTCTGTCTATTCATCTTTGCTGTTAATTATGTGGCTGAAGATGGGAAATGAGTTTGTTGGTGTCTCACATGCTGGCAGTACTCTAACTACTGCAGAGAAGGGAAACACGGCATACTGAGATTACTTTAGCACAGAGAAAGGGAGTAAGATGAGGAGACAGGCTTGGCTGGTTATTCGTTGCTCACTGCAGAGATGAAAGACACATTTGGATGAAAGTCAAAGGAAAGGAGAATAAACCGGCAACTCCGACAGTTGGAATCTTTAAAAAGGGAGTTTGGTGACACTGCTCTTAGATAGAATAGCAATTAAATAGAGAAATGTTACTTGTCCCATCGAATATTGAATCCATTTAAGAAGAAATAAAAAGCAATTCAATGTCTTTATCTTTGAAATAATGCGGGTAGACTTTTAAGCATTTCAAGACAATGTCTTGGGGAGTCCAATTTTCTTGTCTTCTTAATGCCGAAAGGATGGAATTAATCTGTTCTAATTAAAGATCTCCTCAAAAAGATCACTGCCACTTTACTCCAATAAAAAACTTGTCATAAAAATACAAATTAGAAGTAAAAGTTGAAGTGCATCATTTCCTTATAATGTTTTTTATTGTATCAATAAATTAATATTGTTAATGTCATTCATTTTCCAAGAAGATGACATGAAGATTTATGCTACTCTTTGAAACATTCTGCTTTCATCTTAGAAGGAACCCAGTTTAAGCTTTGAAATATGTATGCTTGATCGCGGGCTTCTAGCCAAGGTGCACCTAATTAATCAGAAGATCAAATGTGTGCTCAGTGGGAGGCACAACTACAAAACCACAGGTGGTAGCCAACGGCTCCATTTCATAAAGGTCGCACAGACAGAGTACTGTGCTGGGATTCCTGTCACCTGCCTGCAGATTTGCTGCCATTTTGTCATTGACACAAAAACAGTTATATGTCATAAAGCTTCCCATTCCACTGATGTTTAATTCTCTAATCCTTAGAGCAATTTCATAGTGTTGGAATCAGAGAAAGTACAATCTGTTTGTTTAGTTTGTTGCTGTTGTTATTGTTGAATGTAGGCTTATCCTGAGAACATAAAAACTTATGATTCTGTTAAATAGACAGGCAGGCTGTTAAATAGTGTTGGCAGATAAGGGCACAGGTTTTAGACTGAGATGAAACAGGAGTGAAATAATAATAAATTAGCTCTGCTAATGATTAGCTGTGTGATATTTAGGAAATTAGTCTCTTTAAGCTGCTTACTGTTCATCTATAAAATGAGAAGGGTGAGACCTATCTTGTAGGTCACTGTAGGGATTGAATAAGATACCATTTATAAATCACTGTATATAGAATGCATTTGACAAATGGTCATTTTAAAACCTTGGAACTCAGGGACTGAGGGGAGGAGGGAGAAGAATCACAAATTTTCTCTAGGTGAAGGTTTGAGAAAATCCCAGCACTGTAAACACATTTTTAACATGGATTAATTTCCCCAAATCAGTATTCTCAAACAGTTCTAAATAATCTGTTTCTTAATCCTATATTCTAAATCCATGGAAAGGTCTGACAGATCCAGAAAAAGAAGACAGGTTATTTTAAGTGGTTACTCTTTCAAGTATTGGCTTTGGTGCTCAGTTATTTGCTATCTATTCAGTTAGGAAAAGACATAGTGACAGAATAAATAGAATTGAGAGACTGTGGATTGTCATCCCCTATTAATGACTGGTAATATCAAATTGATATAAAGAAGACAACAACGAAGTTTATACCCAGTCACTGGACTATGAAAAGGGTATAAAAGTAAACGTCCTTAGTTGCCTCCCAAAGGGCACAGTACTCTTTGCTTTTTTGCTCTAGGTATTATGGCACCCAGACAAGACACACCTGGGTTTGAATTCTTACCCTCAGCGAGGGTGATCAAGTCACTTAACTCGTGTTTTTCAGTTTCCACATTGTAGAAGTGAAGCTATAGTAATACTTGCCTCATTGGAGTGGGTCATGGAATCTACATGTGTAGTGATCTCTCCTTGATGATTTTTATGCGTACTGAAGTTTCAAATCCACTGCTTTAAAGCCATGCTTTTAAAAAGAGCAATAAAATAGCAAATAAAGTATTTCTAATACCCAAAGTAAGTAAGTTAATGTACCTTGCTGAATTATTACCCTTGGTACACTTCGTAGATTTTTTTAAATCATAAATAGGAGAGGTTGGCATATACAGCATGTTTATATTGTATATGTGTGTGTGTGTGTGAGCATGCACGTGTGTGTGTGTGTGTGTGTGTGTGTGTGTCTTCAGCAAGATAAAAGAAAGAAATAGGGAGAAAAGAAAGAAAACACCCACATGATTCAAAGTGGATTTTTCCATTAAGTGTCTGTTGGCTGTAACTGCATGATAACACTTGTGAATATGATACTAATGACGCAGTTGCATAATGGACTCAACACAAATAATGCAGAAAATTACAAATAATGCAGACTCAATTACCACTGAATGAAGGCAAAAGGCAATGGGAGATATAACACGTATCATTCTATGTTATCCCCATTCCTTCTACTCAGTTAAGACAGGCCTAGGGCTAGAGTAATTCTCTTTTTCAATTATTTTCCATGTCCTCTCAAAGGCATTTCCCTCACCGAGTTTCTTTGGTTCATCTCAATACTGGGGCAACAGTTATTTAAATAATGTTCATATAGCCTAATCCCTATCATAAAAGAGGAAAGACATCCATACTTGCTTTTGAGGAAGAAATTAATCTATCTTACATGCTTACTAGAAGTTGAGACTCAGTGATAGATATTTGTATACATATTACTTAATTAATTTTTTGATTACCCTACAAAATAAGTATTATTATTTCCATTTAAGGTTAAGAAAGTTACAAGCTCAAAAAGCTCAAAAAATCTGAACAAGTCACTTAGGCTGATAAATGACAGTGAGATTCCAACCAGATTTGTCTGATTTTAAAAATTCACACATTTTTGACTACTAGGAATAAAGCCAGACCTATTGAAATAGCAAAGTTTTAGAGTTCCAAGCAACTAAATTCATACTTGGCAGACATAAGCAGTAAAGGAATTTTACTGAAAGACTGTTAGGAAGTTCACACAATCGTTGGGAGCACTGAAGAAACATGCTGGAGTTTCCCAGAGAGGAGCAGTGTTTCATCATACCACAGAACTCATCTACTGGAAAAAACAGCCACCAGCAGAGCCAGCGTGTTCATTAAAGGCCGGGCCTGACATCACTGCTGGAATGCCCTGGGAACTCAGGCTCACTGCTACGGAGATCACTTCCAAAGAGCTCTCCCCACAATCTCTGCTTCCCTGCATGACTAAGCACCCAGGTATTTAGTCCCCCCTTACCACTTTATCTCACTTAATGTATTTTGTATGTATCCTCTCATTTAATCCTCACAAGGTCACTGTGGAAGTGTACTCTGTTTATCCTCAATTTGCAGACAAGGAATCAAAGCTCAGACAAGTTAAGTGGCTTATCCAGGATCACAAAGCCAGTAGGTGATGGAGCTTCTTAACTCACATGTGTTAGTGACATACTTCCATTAAAGGGCCACCAGGGTTTTAGAACCACAAAAATCTGAGTTCAAATCCTCACTCTGAAAAAGAAAAAGTAGTCTAGACCTATACATGTAATTGGTAGAGACTAGCTCGCCCTAGGTTTGAAGGAGGCTGAGAGCTAGTATCTAGCACTTACAGCTTTTATTGGTGAGAGACTGGCTCTGCCTCTCAACTACATTTATGAAAATCACAAACACATAAAGTGGGTTCAGACATGGGCAACTGAGAAAAAGGTAAATATTTACTACAATTTACCTTTTTGTTTACCCAATACAGATGATAGATAGATAGATAGATATCTCATATATATATATATATATATATATATATATATATATCACTTTTACGTACTTACACATCACACTTTCTAAACTTTTCCCCTCTAACACACTACAACTATTATACAACCAAAAACTGTATTCACCAGCTATGCATACCAACATTATTATGTACTGCAGCCAGGGTCAAGTCCAGGATCTCTGGGTGATGTACACTCCTTATCTAGGCTAATTTGGTACAATGTTATTAATATTATTCTATAACCCATGAGTTTAACTATGAAGTAAACCCACTGCCAACACACTATAAAAGATCCTGGGGGAAAGGGTAGAAACCACAGGAAAATTTATTGAGGTTAGTAAAATATAATGTATAACTCAGGATAGAGTAGGTTACACTATAATTACAAACAATGCCAAAACCTCAGCGACTTTCAACAGCAAAGATTTATTTCTAGCTTGCCCTATATGTTTATTGTGGGCTAGCAGCAACTCTCTCTATATAGTTCATACTTAGAAAGCTATGTTGATGGAGCAACCTGTACCTGGAATATTGCTGATCTCATGAAAAAAAGGAAAAGAGAGCATAGAGAACCACTCACTGACTTAAATTTTCGCTATTAATAATTCACATCACTTTTGCTCACTTTTCATTGGCCAAATATATTAAAATAGTTAAGTCTGAAGTTAACTATCTTTAAATAGTTAACTAAAATAGATTTTCTCTCCCCAGGGAGAATCAGCAAGTATTTGAGAATACAGTAATATCTACCATACCTACAGTTTTAAATTCTGGTCACAGCAAGGATGATGAGATGGACAGCTCTCTTATATAATTATAAGGCCAAACTTTGTATTTATTACTTATTTTTTACATTCCTTACTTCCATCATTGCTTTGCCTTCAACCCCTCAACCAGCACTTCAGATGGTTGGCATTCTTTGGTTGGCTTAATGTGTCAGTAATGAATGAGAGGCACCAGAGGGGAAATTCTGGGTTCCCTCCTGTCTTAGCTCACTGTGTGCTGCTGTATCAGAACACCTAAGACTGGCTAATTTATGAAAAAAAAAATGTATTACTCACATCAGTTTACAATTGATATGGAACCAACCTAAGTTCCCATCAACTGATGAGTGGATAAAGAAAATGTGAGATATATATGTGTATATATACGTTAGTAACTACTGATGTTGGAAGAGCATGTCAAAATAAGAAAAAAATAGAAATCCATGACACATGTCTATTCCAAAAAGACATATTTATATTATATATATTATACACACACACACACACACACACACACACACACACACAGAGACAATAGAATAATACTTGGCCATAAAAAGGAATGAAATAATGTCTTTTGCGGCAACTTGGAGGGAGCCAGAGACCATTATTCTAAGTGAAGTAATTCAGGAATGGAAAACCAAATACCAATGTTCTCACTTATAAGTGGGAGCTAAGCTATGGCTATACAAGGGCATACAGAGTGGTATAATGGACATTGGGGAGTCAGAAACATGGACGGTGACAAAAAAGTGAGAGATAAAAGACAACATATTGGGTACAATGTATACTACTCAGGTGATGGGTGCACCAAAATCTCAGACTTCATCACTGCACAACAATCCGTCCATGTAAAACCACTTCTACCCAAAAAGCTATTGAAATGTGTGTGTGTGTGTGCGTGTGTGTGTATAAATATACATATGTGTGTGTATATATGTATACATATACATATGAACCACAATAGTAACCCCAAATGGAAAGAGTCCCTGCTTATGTAGAAAATCTCTAAGTTAACAGAAGCCAGAGTCACAGGGACAGTTAGAAAAATTTTTATAAATTGATCAATATACGTAATAGAGAGATGTACCCTTCCCTCTTTTACTACTTATGTCCAAATCTGAGTATTCTGGCTACCAAAGAAAAAATATAATGTGTTCGTCACTGATTCAGTAAATAAAACACAGTCTATATAACAGTACCTTAAACATATAAGACATTATTTCATAGATGGTGTTATAACTGAGTCTCCAATAGGCCATTTAATAATTCTTGATGAAGGGGGAACATAGTAAGACTAGTGAATATCATTAACATTAGCCTATCATCTTACTTATTACACTGTGAATAATTACTAAAGATTGTGGCTTTTTTCTTTTTCTCTGATAGAGTTCCTTATAGGAAGCAATTTTAATTGTAATAATTCTGTATAAATTATTAAGTAACTCTACTGACATTGGAAGAGGATGTCAAAATAAGAAAAAAATATAAATCTATGATATATGTCTATTCCAAAAAGACACATCATGTCTCTTAATGATAGAAGGGCCACCTGGAACATGGTGTCTTATCAGGGACTCAGAATTGAACTCTGACACTAGCAGTGACAATCATCAAGTCAGATTTGGTAAGGGGCAATCAATTTTGTTAATTTCAAGCACATCAAACATCCTCATTATTCATAACAACTTTTTTCAAAAGTACCTTAATAAAGTACACCAAAGTGGCTAAGAAAGAAGGCTGCTGATAGGCAAGAGGCAAATCATCTTGTCCTTATTATTAAGAGCCTTCTCTTCAGTGAGATTCTTTTCATGAGCATTTTCATGGGAGATACATAGATAAAAGTAAGTATAGATACAGGTAAAGATACTATGAACCAATTTCCAGAGGTTTATCTACAAGAAACTTCTTCATCAGATCTACTTGTCACCAATCCTCTGATCTCACTCCTTCCAAATCTCTTACCATCTCTTACTACTACCTATGAGTAGATATGCATACTTATCTCAGGCCATCTTCACTTTCAGATAAATCAGATAATGGTACACATTATTCAAACTCTGTTTTGTAAGAAATTTCCCTTCATTGTCTTTCACAGCTACCATGGCTTGAGACTATCAGGGTAGTACACATTGGTAGTGCCAGCATATTGTGTAAAGCCATCTGTAAAGTAGGCTCTAATATTTTGTTTCTTAACCAAATTGTACAAAACTCACAATGATTCTATAAATATAGATTAAGAAAAAGTGGAATTAGGGACTTAATAAACACACTGGAAGTGTAATCCACATGATCATGCATCTTAGTTTGCCTTCACTACCTGCTCAGGCTGAGTCTCAGATATCTCACTTAAGTTGATGAAATACTATTGCCAGATATCCCAAATTTATGGCTTGTGATTCAGATAATAAGTAGTTCATATTGAACAGCTCGGGTAACCTGGCTAACCTTCAGAATTTAGTCTCTGTCAGCATTCATTAACAAAGCAAGATCTGTTTTTCAAAGAGACAATAATTGCTTACTGAAAAGAGCATAGCTTTGCTCCAAAACCCTAGGTATTTCCACTCTGATTCTCCTATCTGGCACAGGCTCCAGTGAACATCTCAATTTGTTTCAGACACTTTGACCACTACTGGTTGCATTCACCACTTAGTAAGAGAGTTAGAAGAATTACGTTACAGCAGTGTAGACTTGTTGGGTTAGCTTATTTTGCTCTAAACACCACCAAAAAAGCTGATAGCTTTTGTTATCACATGAGTCATACGTTGCAAATATTGATTACAAAATATGAAGAACCTTTCAATCACCTCTTCCTTATTGATGGAAGAAATAAAGTCTCAAAACTTTTTTTTCCAATTTGAAGACATTTCCAGACAACTCTCAGACAACTAGAGATTCAGAAATTTCACCAGAGTTGTAGATTCCTACATGTTGAAAGAGTTATCGCCCATCCTCTAGCATTTAAGTATTGTCCAAAGCATCAAGGCATCTAACCTATAGGCCCTCAATATAGTGCACAAACGTGGTTTCCTGCGTGATGGTGAGACAATGAAAGTCCCTGAAAACTCAGTGTGGCACAGAACTAGAAAATCGCTATAACTCTGAAGCAAAGGTGACACGGACATCACCTCTCACCCTACCAGGTAAAAGCAAATCTCTTCAGGGTACTGACTGTGTATTGAGATAGAGAAACAGTCCAGTTAAAAAGAACTCAGCCAGACACAGTGGTTCACACCTGTAATCCCAGCACTTTGGGAGGCCAAGATAGGCAGACCACCTGAGGAGAGGAGTTCAAACCAGCCTGGCCAACATGGTGAAATCACACCTGTACTAAAAATACAAAACTTAGCTGGTGCTGCGCACCTGTAGTCCCAGCTACCTGGAGGCTGAGGCAGGACAATTGCTTGAACCTGGGAGGTGGAGGTTGCAGTAAGTCGAGATCGTGGCCATTGCACTCCAGCCTGGTGACAGAGCAAGACTCCATCTCGAAAAAAAAAAAAAAAAGTAGAACTCTCATTATCCTCTTAGGTAGACCAGACACCTGACGTAAGGCACGTGCAGCAGAGAGGGAAACGTTGTCTGCTCTTTCCCTTCTGTAACTCTAGCCTCTTAGAAGATGAAAGGAAACATGACAACATCTAAAATTCCTCCTCCCTCTCCCACTGGATCTAACCTCTCACATGGCTGGGGGCAAAAAGAAAGAATGAATGTCAAAAGCAAATCTCCCTTTACTTAATTCCCTTTAGTTTTAGTTCTTTCCTTGGTGTCACTACTCTCTTGAGTCAAGGCCTCCATGCAGTAGGCATCCACATGCTGGCTCACTTGTGGAACACATATGTACATTCTTCACTGAGTCATGCAGGGCTGACTCACTGCACAGTTCCCCAGTGTGGGAGACAGGGGCCCAACTCAGTCTCTTCTACTTGACCTTAGCATCCTCCATGTGTGATACATTCCACCTTCACTTGCTGCTGAGCTCTTTTCCATATGGCTCAAGTGGTTCAATCCCAGATAGCTCCAATGTTATTAACTTGGTACAGGAGGGGATCAATAAACCTGCATTTGGGGAATGCAGACCTCCTCAAAGGGCCTGTAAGAACTCTGCTGAGTCCCTTTACATAGGTATCCTCAAACTTCACAAGTGTTTATCTTGAAGATTCCTCTCACTTGACTTTGGGTAGAACTTAGCACCCATTCTGCTCCCACAGTACAAAAACTGCTTTAAGCCTGTCTTTGAAGGTTCTTTCCCCCCTCCCCAGTCTTTTTAAATGGGTTGAAAAGGGCATGATGTGGTGGTGGCTAGTGTAGAGGTACTTCTCTTTTTTTTTTTGAGATGGAGTTTTGCTCTTGTTGCCCAATTGCTCTGGAGTGCAATAGGGCAATCTCGGCTCACTGCAACCTCCACCTCCCGGGATCAAGTGATTCTCCTGCCCCAGCCTCCCAAGGAGCTGGGATTACAGGCATGCGCTACCATGCCTGGCTAATTTTGTATCTTTAGTAGAGACAGGGTTTCTCCATGTTGGTCAGGTTGGTCTCAAACTTCTGACCTCAGGCGATCCACCCGCCTCAGCCTCCCAAAATGCTGGGACTACAGGAATGAGCAACCATGCCTGACCAGCTAGTGGTACTTCTATACCCCTTATTAAGCTTTGTAAACATAAGCCTGTCCCCATCCCCAAATGTGAAAATTACTTTTTAATGTGGAATACTTAATACCTGTTATTTTCATCTATGGGCCCTAATGCAATTTCCTGGGCAACAGAAAATACCTGTAAACAGAGAAAGACAAAAGAAGAAAGAACCATAGACGTTTTTTCTGTTTGTTTGTTTTGTTTTACAGAAGAGTTAATAACTTTAATAAAATACCTAGGAGGAAAGGTAAAGGTCTATCATTTGGGATTTTTTAAATAATACTTTAACATTATTAATGATCACCACTTATTTTGGCCTAGGCAATATGCTAAGCCCTTTAGATACATCATTTCACTCCATCTAATTAAAAGTCATTAATTTTACTACCTCCGTTTTACAGATGAAGAAACTGAGACTTACAGACATTAATTTGCCAAGGTCACAAAACTCTTCCTAAGATGACATTTAAATCATTCTGTCTTATCATCTTTCAATGGTCTTTTATTCTAATATTTGTTTTACTTGATGTCTGCTAACTTAGATATTTTTAACTCTAAAAACCAACAGATGGACTAGGGGGCAGGGCTCTCAGCAATGCCTAAGGATTTTGCCTATTACATTGCACTATAGTTTGAATAAATTTTTTTCACTACTCCTAAACAAAAAACACACATTTCTACAAAATGTATGTCATAGGAAAGAATGACAACATTTTGATACACAGGCTTATGATGGACATTATTTTATTTTCATGTATTAATAAATCTTATCACAACGGTTAAATTGCCCTTCTCTACGAAGTGGAAAGAAGAGAGAGATGAGAAATCAAGAGCCTCTGTATCCAGAACTCCTATTGTCTGTTTAACCAATAGCCTGAGACTGAACGCTGAATAAACTTGACTTGATTTCCCTGGGGTCGGCATCTTCCCCCTCAGCCTTCCTGGGTGAGAGAAGATGGCAGCAGCAAGTTCAACAACATGACACTTGGCAAACATTCCGAGACTCTTTGATTGCCCAAGGGCATGCAGCACGGCCTTGAATAAATGCAGATTGAACTAAGGAATGTACTTTCTTAGCTCCTTGCCAAAATGTGCTGTCTTAAACAAGACTGAAAATGTGGGAACCTGCAGTCCCGATAACCATTAAATCTTCCACAAGAGCACCTTTAACTGGAAGGCTTGCTAAGGGTTTTATTTCTTAATAGTCTGATAGCTAATTTTGAAGAAGAGAAGAGGAAAATCAGAACTGGGAACTGAAGGAAGGATTCAGATTTGGGAAAAGAAGGCGAAGAAGAGGAGACACTGCTGTATAATGACTTAATTAATACACTTCAGCCCCTGTTTTCTCCAGTGAAGATTCAATGTTCTTCATTGTTTATCTTTGGGCATAATTTTAATTAAATGGAGCATAGTCTTTAACTATAGTTAAGGGTTGCAATGAGCATAATTCTGCCCCCAAAATTCACGCAGTGCAAGCAGCTGGGTACTACTTTTAAAGTCATCAAAAATTGGAGAATAAAATACTTAAAACCATTTATTTTGTTGATTCAAGCTTATTCAACCTTTTGCTAGTGGGAGCTTTTACTGTACACTTGAGTTGCTCTCTTGATAGTATTTGCCTACAGTGAAATCCTGTTTGGGAACTCATATTCTTTTTTATGCTGAGATCCAAACTGTTTTGAACAGGGCTAGCTTCATTAAAATGATTTCCTACTGTCACACGGTGACCTAAATGACAATTGACTTTTGCCTTCCATTAACAGAATGCATTCAGATTTCATTTTCATGTGTGAATGCAATTCATGCTTCACATCATGTTATTTTAAACAATACCACAATGTAGGTTCAGGAATAGTGCTTTAAAATCTGTTTCCACTGTTGGTATCTTTTAAAGGATAAACTGTAAGAAGTTCTATGCCCTTATACATTGTAATTCTCTGAAAATGCATTGCAGCATTTAAAGGTCATTAGCCTTATACACTCTTAATGCCCCAAAGCTTCTATTGGAATGTGTTATAGAATCAGAAACAAAGGGTTTCTCCCTCTCTTCTGCTGCCAGACATTATACAACAACACAGAAGCAAAAGAGTTGTACTCGCATAAAAATGTCTTTCAGCCCTGATTAAATAGCAGTAAATCCTTAAATTATTTCCTATGATTGTTACACATTTTGATTAATCCTATCTCCTACAGTAATTAATAGCAACAAACCACTCATATTAGCCAGATGGGTGACTCTAAGATTAGTCTAAAATTTTACCTCGATTATAGAGAAAGAAGATGAATTTGAGAAATAAATAAGAAAAAAAAATCCTTCTCTTAGGTTCTTGGGGTTATTTCCCCCCTTTTTTTTTTTAGTTCAGATTTCTTTCTTTTGCAGTTTTAGAACAGAATGTGTTACTGCTGCTGCACACTTGATGAATACAAAAAGCCCACAATGGGCGTTTATTTTATCTAACACATGATTAATGTGGTGAATTGTATGTAGTCCCAACCTTTTAAATCTCTGTGAAGAATTACATTTTTGTCCACAGGCATGTCACTGTTAAAAAATGAGCCACCTAATAAAAGAACACACAGTATATTAATATGTAATTTCTTTCCCAGTATGAATGCTAATTACTGACAGAGCAGACCTTATGCTTGTTCCTTGATATGGATAGACTTTCTAGCTATCTTTGTTGGGGTCATTAGTCTTATACTCCATTCACCCACATTTTCATTTTAAAGACTCCTGAAGATAAGCAGGGGAGCTATTTAGTGGTTTTCTAAATCTAACATGATTTAGCTTAAAAATCTGGGCGGGGGGAGGGGTATTTTCTAACTTACTTCCAGAAATCAATTTGGTTTGCATGAAAAGAAATGTCATTATGTTAAATAATTCCCCTCTTGAAAGTACTTTCTCTGTTGCTTTCTGGCAGTCTCATTAACCTGTAAAGATAATTCAGTTGCCTAACGTTTTTTTTTCTTTTTAGCTTCCAATTGAGCGTTAGTAAATGTGAGATTTCTACAAAATATAGGAGCTTCAAATGTTCATTTCAATTGTTGTTTGTTGGTTTAGGTTTTTCATGGGTTTTTTTTTTTTTCTTTTTGTCAGGATCTGGTAGGAGAGAATAATTATCACATACAGCCTTCATTGTGTGACCCAACCATATATCTCTCTTTCTTATTCAAGTCCGTATATTTACTCCACAATCAGTATCCCACAAATTATCATACCTTACTAGGAAGAGCTCTTAATAATCTGTTCATCCTCAAAATCAAACTCTTGGCCACTTATTAGTCCTTCAAACTATTTGATATCAAAAATATATCTAAAGCTCCTTGAGGAGACTTACTTTTTTAAAAAATTGTCTTAAGTTCATCTTTACTCCCTCAGTGCCTAGCAAAGTGTCTGAGATTTATAGAAAGATCTAGTTATCTTAGCCATTATCTTATCCAGCACTGAACTTTATTCAGAAATGCTTATGATCAAGTATATGACAATCAGTTTGATGACTGCTCAAATTAAAGCAGTGGTCCATTGGAAGTGGCTTAAAAATCTAACTTTGTACTGCTTTGATTAACATTTGGCTCTGGAGGACAGGGAGTTCAGCTGACCTCATCTGTTGCTAAGATTGAGACAAGTGACACCTTGTCTTCTAATAATAAAATTTTAAGTTAATGGGATCAGAGTTCAGCAAATGTTATCAGAATTTTTTTACGGGTCAGAAAAAGGAGAAAACCCATTACAAGGATGCCTACAATTTAAAGCAATACCAATGAAGAAGAAAAAGACACAACATGATGCCTGGAAGCTGAAAAGCCATCTACTGTGCCTAGTGTAAGGACATTTAATGACAGTACTTGATAAATGATAAGACGCTGGGAGTAGAAGAAAAGCAAAGTCTGTAAACTAAGAAACCTGCCTGTGAGTAACTTCACCTTCAAAACAGACAAGTAAAAAATTAAACTCTTGAAAATTTCCATAGCAAGAGATATTAAAAGACATTTATTAGTTGAAGTTATTTTCTGTTTGTTTAGCTCCACTCAAAGTCTTCTCAGGTCCCCAGGCTGCCACTCCAGGATACAGGACAGTGTTGGACATACAATGAGCATTCATGTAAAGATCTGTTGTTGAATGAATGTGCCTGTGCTTAGGTAACTACACGTGCACTTTTCATCTGTTAGCTTAGATGATGTACAAATTGCAGCCCTTAAAACTATTCAAGGCTACTAGCATTACCTTGATTATAAACTGTGATAGGAAAGTACATAAATGTAGATATAACCCATCAGAAGTTGAGAGCTGGTTTCAGGGCTGGTTATTCATGTGTTTCTGTTTTGTTTTAATATTCTCAGGCAGTAGTTCAACTTCCAAGGGAACTCTTAGCCTCCAAGCTTTCCTGCTCTCTGTGTTCTTGCTTTTCCTGTGAGGCCTCGTGAGAATTTTTCTGGGCCCCTGCGAGCACTTGGAACATGATTGAGAATCCTCCCAGATTTATTTCCACTGTATTCTATAATAACCCCTTCTCACCTCCCATTCTTGGGAGTTACCTGAGTGACTCCTTTCCTTGAAACCCAAAATTTATCACCAACATACATAGAGAAGGCTTTATGTTTTTAATTCAGATATGCTAAAAAATAAGATAGCAGCCAGGCGCGGTGGCTTAGCCCTGTAATCCTAGCACTTTGGGAGGCAGAGGCAGGCAGATTGCCTGAGCTCAGGAGTTCAAGACCAGCCTGGGCAACACGGTGAAACCCCATATCTACTAAAATACTAAAAATTAGCGGGTGTGGCAGCAGGCGCCTGTAGTCCCAGCTACTCGGGAGGCTGAGGCAGGAGAATCGCTTGAACCCGGGAGGAGGAAGTTGCAGTGAGCCGAGATTGCTCCAATGCACTCCAGCCTGGCAACAGAGCAAGACCCCATCTCCAAAATAATAATAATAATAATAATAAGATAGTGTTTGATATTAATCATTAGCGTTCTGCCTTTTTTTATACAATGCGGACATCTTTTGATAAACATTGCCAGCTGAAAATATTTGATTCTTAAGCTTCAATAGTTTACCAAGTAACAAACAGCTACTGATGACCCATTTTAGAATGTATGTACCTAATATAATACACATGAACATAATATAATAAAATCCTCCCCAAAATTATCTGCTTGCTATAAGGTCCCAGTAATTAACTTTGTAAACTTTCCCTAACTAACATGCTTTAAAGAATCAAATCACCCTGCACTATCCAATGTCACCCTAGTTTAACTCCCAATTGACCCAATTCCTTATTTATCTTGCTTTATACTCCCACAACAAAGGAATGTTTTATAAAGCAATATCTATTGATATCTAACTCTAATGCATGAAATCAAGATAAAATGGGAGGAAAGGGGACAATTGTGGAAAGAAAATTGAGAGAAAAATGCATCTGAGCCAGAAATGGACATTTTGTCATGGCTGGTTCCATTTTATCATTTTGCCATTTTATCTCTTCTCTTCAATACCAGGCCTTACACACTTTCTTACAGTTTTACAAAGCATGCATGGTTGCCTTCACATCCATAAAGAAAATATTCGACCTGTAAGGACAGCCAAGTTGTCTCCAAAGACCCACGCAGGTTTGTTGCGTTTATTCTTTCAGCAGTAAAAAGAGATAATGTAAAACATCAGTGGTCCACTGGTCTTCTAAGGCTGCTCTTATTTTTCTAAGTTTGTGCCTGAAACATTTGTTTTTAGCATGGCTTGGGTATAGAGTTGAAGTATGTGCCTTCTGTAATAGCTTTTCCATTTAATTATTTTATTTGCTGATTTACTGCTTTATGTCTAGTAGTTGTGGTCTAAAAGTGTTTCTAGTCGGTTTATTTATTTTTCCTTGCTAAATCTAAATGTTTATATATCTTGGCCTGTTTTGAAGTGAAATTCTAGTAATTTTAAAGATTATATATATTCCATATATATGAGTATATATATATAGAATCAGATATATATATATAAGTGTATATATACATACGCTATGGTTTGGCTGTGTCCCCACCCGAAATCTCATCTTGAATTATAATTCCCATCATCCCCATAGTCCTCACATGTCAAGGGAGAGACCAGGTGGAGATAATTGAATCATGGGAGTGGTTGCCCCCATGCTGTACTCCTGATAGTGAGTGATTTCTCATGAGATCTGATGGTTTTATAAGTGTTTGGTAGGTCTTCTGTGTTCATTTTTTTTCCTGCCATGGTGACCGCCTGTAGTCCCAGCTACTTGAGAGGCTGAGGCAGGAGAATCACTTGAACCCAGGAGGCAGAAGTTTCAGTGAGCCGAGATCTCAAGACTGCACTCCAGCCTGGTGACAGAGCTGTCTCCAAAAAATAATAATAATAAGACAGTGTTTGATCTATCAATATCAAGAGGTGCTTTCTGCTATGATTGTTAGCTTCCTGAGGCTTCCTCAGCTAGGCAGAACTGTGAGTCAATCAAACCACTTTTCTTTATAAATTACCCAGTCTCTGCAGTTGATTGTAGTGTGAGAACAGACTAATACAGTATATATATATATATATATATATATATATATATATATATATACATACACACATGTATATATACACACATATATATATATGGTTCTCATCCCTTACACTCTATCTATTTTATGGGTCATTCCTTCTCACTTTATGTCAAATAATTAAAGTCAAAATTCTTTTAAGGCCTTAGTACATTCTAGTCTTTGTTATTTAGCAGTAGGTGTAACTTATCTACTACATTGTGATGATGCTAACCTTGGGAGAAGATCCAAACACTCAGCTAAAAGTTTTACATCAAAAAATTTAGAAAGATCACTGTATTCCTCCAACAAAGAAAATAAGTGTGAATTGCCAAAGAGTGACAGACACCGGCAGTTCACTCAAATCCTGGGAGGCATTCCCAGTGACAGAACTATGCATTGTCCTTCCTTGACCAAATACCGTAGACATGACTGGACTGTAAGTGCAGGAGGAACCATTATAGCTATAGTTATCAGCTAACATGTGGTCAACCACCTGGTAGTAAGCAGGTGCTTCCTGGCTGCAGGCTCTGACTGCTGACTGAGTGGACACAGCACAACCAGTGGCAACTCTCTGGTGGTCATCCAAACATCTTTTAGAGAGTGGAGGACATTCAGATTGCCAGATTCTCTTCGACTCTCACGTGTTCTCTCAACGTGTTTCAGTGACTCAGCTCAGCTCCTGAATCATTCTCTAAAAATAAAAACATACTGATAGTATTTATGCCACCTAATTTTTCTTAAAAGTATTGGTGAGAAGATCCTTTTGTAATTTATAAGTGTAATGATTTGGTTTTTATGCTCATGTGTGAGATGTGCCTCTCTCAAATTATGTTATGATGTCAGCACATTACCCATCCGATATGAAAATATATAAGTATCGGTGAAAAGCTCTCCTTTTAGTGATGTTTATTTCACTGTCCAGAGCCCTAAGTCACCATCCAACTGATAGCAATTTAACATTTCAAAGAAAGGAATGAATCTGGGTTGATTTGTGCATTTGGTGGTTTGTTTGTTGTAGCACTACCTACTTTCTATGTCAGTAGCACATTTTTTAACATAGAACACCTATGAAATGAAACTTCTTGGAATAGGAAAAAATTATGTCACACTTCAAAATGAGACCTTTTTTTTTGCTTCTTTTCAACAATTGTTTTGTTTCCCTTGCAGAGAATTGAGAATAATATCAAGCTTATCTCTTTGATTTGGCTGCTAGAAAGCTCGGAGCCAAATTTGCAGCCTACCTCCAATGAACAATTTCTATTTCAGACCATTATTTATAAATGCTACCATTTCCTAGGGCTTTATTTTTCTACTTTATTTTTCTCTTCATTCTGATTTTTTTTTTTGCTATTTATCTATCATATGGTCCTATCTACTCACACATTTTAAGGTTTTTGTTGCTGCTGTCAATGGGATAATTATGCACATAGAATCACAAGCATATATATATGTGCATACGCAATAAGAAAAATCGTTCAGAGTATAATCGAACTTTTCTTTTAATGTCCCTGTATGGTATGATGACACTTAAGTACAGACTGACACACCAAGACAAAAATGTGTGCTCATGTCTTCTGGTAGTGTAATTATGTGAAAGAATATTATAGGATATAACAAACCTTTTGACAGCACCCAGATCTCACCTGCAGAAATATAAATCACTGCATGCTCTTGGCTTATCTCTGTTCAACTGGTCACTACAATCCTGAGTGATTTCAGATTTCCCTAAACAATCAGTAGTCCTAATAAAAAGAAAGATTAAAAAGGGGAGAGAAATGAGGAGGGGGCACTGAGACTAATAAACACAAACACTAATTGCCCAAGAATTGACTTCCTATTGACAAACATCATGATGAGTGAATTTTTCACTTCTCTGATATTTCTGTGTTAGGGTCCCCTAAGTTGTATGTTTGTCGTGCTTTCTCTTTTTAAAAGGCCTAAAAGAGTATTTTGTTTTTCTAGCTATAAGTCTTTTTTTTTTTCCCTGCTGGCATAATATGGTGATGCTTTTGAGTACACTTTCTTCCTCTTCCCTCAGGTGACAGTGATTAATTCTTCTTGCCCTGAAACCATTATTACAACAAATTTCCCAGCATCCCCAATTCGGGAAGCATATTCCAGTCATCTTCCTGGGCAGTTAATGCAGCTGGAAACAGGTCCACTAAATTGAGGTGACTGTCCCTGGAAAACAGTGAAGGACTGAACAGTCACTGCCATTAATATCACTTCTCTGACAGTGGTAATTTTTACTTTGATTCTGCATGTCAGCTAGTGGCCCTGCAACCACATGACAATGAAATAATGAGATGGCAACTTCTCCTCTGCCCAACCCGTGGCCCAAGCCCTGTCTCTGGGGATCCTGCCAGGTACCTTTACTTGGCAGCCACCTACTTCATGCCAAGGAAGAGTGAGAAATATTTGTCTTTTCACTACAAAATACATTGCTTTCTCTTTGCTGCACAAGTTGGGAAGATTTTACCAGGAATAATGCAATATGCCATAGGGTGAAACTTCAGATGAAGGGCCTGAATAAATGTTTTCAAGAGTTTCTACCCTAAGGTTTTGAAAATGTGTTCTGTAGGAGGGAGGAGAAACGATGGGGAATTGTGTTGATAAGTTGATAACTTAAAGCAGTTTACAGACAGTCAACATTCTTTCTCCAAGGTCTTAACTGTCTCCAATATTGTGCCACCAAAACGTGTTTAAATACTGAAAGCAACATTTTGTTTTTTCTACTCAAAACATCCCAAATATTTTTTGTTATATTTAGAATCATATTGCAGCTTCCTGAAGAAAGTAATCTGTCAAGAACTTCAGCCATCCTTCTGAAAAGGAAACAGAGGATCAATGTACACAGTTCCTAAGAGGCAAGTAGGAATTAGAGAAAGGTCAGAGTGGCCCTGAAATACTCAGAAGAACATCAGTCCCTGATTTTGAATGCAAGATAATGTTTATCTATCCTCTATAATTTATCTATCATAATTCCTTGGTTATATTGTGGCAACTTTAACTGCTTGACTCACTTGGTACGTTTTTCCTTTGATTTTCCTTCATTAGATTCCTGTAAAAGACAAACACTCATGTCTTCAGCCTTACTTGCAGATGGGAGTGATCATTTTATACAATTCTGGCCAATAAAACCTAAGCAAAACAACCAAAAACCTTGAGAGAAAAGTGGCTGAGAGCAAGGGTGGGGACCTTTTGGGGTGACGCGAGGTGGGATAAATTGATTCTTTTTCCTAATTAAAGAGCAAATGCTCCTGGCCTGGCCCATTTTTCCCATTTTCCCTTCGTCCTGCATCAAACGAGGTCTCCGTGTATGATATCATGGCAGCCATCTTGCAATCATGAAGCAACAAGCATGGGATGTAAAGCCACCACATTAAGCATGTTAGAGTGGAAAAGAGGGGAAAAAACTCTGTTTCTTGTGACACCACCAAGCAGCCAAAAAAAATGCCAGACCTGAACAATTCTAGATTTTTTGTTATGTTACAAAAATGAATTCTTATTTGCTTAAGATGCCTTTAGTTGGATAAGCTGTTAGCTGCAGCCAAAAACTTTCCTAATGAATTCCATAAGCATGGCCAAAGGTTTACACATTTGCAAAAACCAGTCTCACTGTGGATGAAATAGTTTGTCAATGCTTACGAAATTCCAGAAAGCTAGAACTTGAGGGGTAAACAAGTCCTGTTATGCCAAATTCTCATCAGATCAAAGACCTCGAATTAGTAGGGAAAAGCAGAATGTGAACAGCTAGCTCCTTCCAATATTCACTTCTTCCCCTCAGATGAAGCCTCACTGGTTCTGAAGAATTGGAGAAGGGCAAAAATTCTTACAGTATAGCCCACTTCAATTCATAAGTTCTCCATATCCAGGTATCTATAAGGCCACAATGTCTTTCTTGAACTTGAGATTCCAATAAAGACACACCTAAAGTTCCATCTAAAATACCTAGTACTTACTCATTCTTGTAGAGACTGTGCGTTGTAAGCTATCATGTTGTACCATTAGAAATAAGTTCTTTGCTGGAACTATGTAAAACACGGAAATTTTGTATTTGGTCAAAGGAAAATGGTACATACGAGAAAGAAAATCTGGCACTTCGCAGAAAGATTCATTGCTGACATTTTCATTTGATTGTTATGGTGAGAAAATTCACAGCCAGTGGCTCTCAAATCCCAACATACATGAGTTAACATGCTCCAGTAGTTGACAGATGCACTCATTTTTACCTCCATAAAAGAGAACAAACAGGATAGGGGAAGCGTACAGGAATGACCAAATCTAATTCTTCTTGACACTCATGGTTATAAAGTTTGGAGCAAATGCACGTATTAACCCCTAAAGAAACACAGACTTCAAAGAATGGAGAAGAGCCAAAAAGGGCGAAAAGGAATCCTAGAACTACACATTCACCCTTCTTTTCATTCCACTTCTACTTCTGCCTTCCACCTTTGTCAAGTCTTACCAGATGAGTGCTATAAGCAATATAATTTATGTAAATAGAATCCATTATGCAAATGCTTCCAACTTGCTTGCTACTTAGAAATTTTGTTCTTTTACATTTAAGAAACATAGCCTTTATCTCCTGGAATAGACAGATTGGTTATGTTTATGTTCTTAAAGCCTTCTGCTACTGTTCCGGGCTTTGAGGAAAAATTATTTTTTATTTTAAAAAATGTTTTACCTTGACTTTCACCCCCTTCTGTAAAAATAGCCTCTTTGTTTAATTTGGTGGTTTGTGCATAGGCTTAATGATTGCAGTAGTGTAATGGAACCTTAGTAAGAAGGGTAGTACACAGAGATAAATGCATAGATTATATCCTCTAACCTACAGAGGTTCTGTTGTTTTGTTGGGTTAGTATGAAACTGAGTAATCCAATTAATTCAGAGACCTCTGTGAGCTTTGGTCCCTGCTTTGTTTAAGTTATATTTTCAAATGTGAACTTGACGAAATTCTTGTTTAGAGCCATAAATAGGGAGGCAGAAAAGTATATGCTCTTTGCGTTCATACTCTCTCTACACCTTAAAATGGCAAGCCAAATTATAATGAAATATAAAAGACCATGTTCCACACTACACACGCACATATTAAAAAAAAAAAAAAAGAACTTTCTGCTAACATAAACTGCATTTTGTAATTTCTTATTTACATGTGTGCACATATATAAAGTATAATAAATGGAAGAGGCAAAAGGCATAATGTCATGAAAAAGAGTATAAGAGAGTATGTCTTTGTTTTAATAAATAAACATTGCAATAAGTGAATTATGAATTAAAATTCTCTTCCCACCCTGAAGAAACACATTTTTCAAGTTGACGAGTCATTGTAACAGAACTGCAAGCTTCAAGTCATTTAAAAAGAGTACTATTTCAATAGAAGAGAACAAAACATACTAAAACCTCCAATTTGACTGATGTTCATTTTGCTACTTGCTGACAAACCCAATCCAACCAGCCATGATTTAAGAGCATTCACTTTTGGACTCTCCAAAATAAATCCCCTTTTTTTTCTCTGGACTAAACATTTTACTAAAACATTATGTTTTCAGACACTGCTCCGTGTTTTTCCAGTTGCTTATAAATGATATCTGGTGAGTTGCTCTAATACTATACGGGTGTACAAATTAAGCTGATTTTACTATCTAGTATTTTTTCTCAAATATTCAGCAAATGTTTACTAAGCTCCAACTAAGTGGCACACATTGTTCCAGGCTCGGGAATTGCAACAATAACCACCCAAGAAAAGGTCTCTCCTCTCGTGAAACATATGGTCTGGTGGAAAGAGACAATAAATACACAAGTGAATCAGATGATTCCAGACAGGGCTAATAACTGATATATAAAACGAACAATGAGATTGAGTGAGCAGGGGAACGTGAGGGTATGTGAGGGTCAAAGGAGCTTGGGTCAGAAACAACCTCTCTGAAAAGGGGACATTGCACTGAAGCATAAGTTCTAAAAAGAATGTAGTCACATGAAGATCTGAGGGAAGTGAATTCTGAGCAGAATGGACAATGGACAGCTGGAACAAGGCCCTTAAGATAGAAATAAACAGAAGAAAGAAAGAAGAGAGAGAGACAGAGAGAGAGAGAGAAAGAAAGAAAAAGAAAATGATGGCTAGAATCCAGAGAATGAGGTGGAGAATAAGAGAAGATGAAATCAGTGAGGAAATCTGTGGACAGATCACTCAGATCTGCCTTGAAAAGAAGTTTGCATTTTAGCTTTTTTTTTTTTTTTTTTTTTTTTTTTGCGACTGAGTCTTGCTCTGTTGCCCAGGCTGGAGTGTAGTGGTGCGATCTCGGCTCACTGCAGGCCTCTGCCTCCCAGGTTCCAACGATTCTTCTGCCTCAGCCTCTTGGGTAGCTGGGATTACAGGTGCACACCATCACTCCCAGCTAATTTTTGTATTTTTAGTAGAGATGGGGTTTCTCCATGTTGGCCAGGCAGGTCTTGAATTCCTGACCTCAGGTGATACACCCGACTCGGCCTCCCAAAGTGCTGGGATTACAGGCATGAGCCACCGTGCCCAGTCTAGGTTTTATCTTAATTGGACTGGAAAGCCATTGGAGGATTTTAAGTGAGGAATGATGTGACACGAATTACACTTTGAGCCTATTACTCTATAAAGAGTGAAGGGGCAGAAAGTGAGATGCAAATATGAAAACAGAGAGAATAATTAGGAGATCCTGTAGTATTGTGAAGGAGAAATCATGTTGTCTTGAGCTAGTGTTTGAATTGTTAAGAGCCCATATTAATAAAAAAAATTATACTTTTGTCTAGTATAAAACTATATATTCTATATTAAGTTCTTTGCTTTTGATTCAAATTATATCAACTCATAAGATAATTAGGGGGGAACCACTTGATAAATTCATCTTGATAAATATAGTCTTCATAGGCACATAGTTTGTAGCTGAGAAAATCTCTATTTACAACAGTGATTCGTGGTGAGTAGTTTTGGAATCACTAGACCACCAGCTTCTAAAATGCCTCAGTTAGACATCCCTTGCCCACTTTGCCTTCAAGCCAGTTGCAAGCATACCAGAAAGCTGGGTCACAATTCAAACCTTATCAACACTTTACCTTAGAGTAATTAAGTGTATCAGATCCTTTTCTGTGGACATATTTTTTAAAAGAGAAAGAAAGAAGGAAAAGGATAAAACCTGGACTTTCGAGGGTAAGACAGGAAATGTCTACCATGGAAAAATGCAAAACGATGACAGAGCCTGACATTCCGACTATGAAACTCACCTATGACATAACCCCAGTCCAGCCCAAAGGACCACTGGGACAAAGGGAGGAGGTGAGCCCTATGCCAAGGTCTGTCTTTAGAAATAGATGGGATTTTTACTCACCCAGGAGCCAGGGATAAGATTTGAAAGGCGCAGCACTGCCTAGGATCTGTTTCAGGCTCCAGGGAGAGGTGTCAGGCTCCTGGCTTTAGGTACTGGTGCTGCTGCAAATGTTCAAAATTAGTTGCCGAAGTAACCAGAATTAGAACACAGGCTGGGTCTCCAACACATGGATCCTCCAAGGGAACCATCCACTTCCACTGACACCAACCATGATGGCAAGGAAAAACAATCTTGAACACTCTACTTAGGCTCAGACACCTTTGGGGGCCTCCTATGTACCTGAGCTTCAAAGAGACGTGGAGAGATTAAGCCTCCAAAACATTATTGCTTTTTAATATCCTGCTGGTAGCATCTTGTTTCTTGCCTTAACTCTTCTGATTTTACACTTAAAAGTGATTCTCTCAACGTTTTTCTTCAGTGTATGTACACTCTAGTTTCTAATTTATATGACATTCCTATTTGTGTATCATGTCATTATGCAGCTCTTTGTTCTGCTAATTTGGCTCCTTCTCACCTTTCCTATTTTTCTTGTATAAAAAGGTTATATTAGCCTTTCTTAGGCTAATTTTCAACTATAATATTGTTCTTTCTTTATGTTGAATTATTAAAACCCTTGCTGGAATTTCCACACAGTGTGAGAAATACTAACATGGAAAAATACACACAGCACACAAATCTAATGCAGCTTCTACAACACAAAGGAAAGGCATGAAGAAAGGCTCTGGGGGTTGACCCAGTCTGCCACTATTATTTTTAAAGCAAATAACTACTGATCGTTTTATTTCTGGATCTTTCTCTCTGAATTTTAAACATATAGGGGTCTAACCACATGGTGTCAATAGTGGGGAAAAGAGAGGAGAGACTCACCCTTAGTTTCATTACCTAAAATAACCATGACTGTTTCTGAGTATTTTGCTCTGTTACCATTCTTGTTCTCTTTTGTTGTTGTTATTTTGAAAATAATACAGCTAGGAGTGAATTGCACCATTTGGGTTTTCCTGAGAAGGGTGTTTAAACCAGTTTATATGTGAGGTCTCAGAAAATATTCCCTGCAGTGGTGGTAAATTATTTAATCATTATAAGATGCCAGAATGTGGTGAGGATGACACAAAGAACATTAAGGTAGATGGAATCATCCCTATTCAGTCAGTATGTAGCTTAAATTAAACTGACAAATCAGAAAGTGAAAATTATGGGGAAAGGAAGCCTCACACACACTGCATAGGAGAAAAGTGTTTGTCATAGTCAGCCATTTCCAGAGCGTCCAAAGTAATACAAAAAGATTTTCCAGAGTAAAAATGGTTTGAAAATAAACACGAAAGCAGAAGGGAGAGGTAACTTGACAAGTTCACCCAGGAGATGTGCACAGAGATATATTATTCATGCATAATGTAAATGTTTCATTTTTCCAATAGTTGTACAATTGTCTCCTTGTCTTTTTTAATAACAGTGTCACATGTCATCTATCTTTGATGGTGAGTTCTTAAAGCAGTGATGCCCAACCTTTTGAGAATTGAAAATCCCTATTGTTTGATATATGACAACCGCCCTACCCCAATCTCTCTGCCCCAACCAGAAAAAGCAAGGAGAGGATAAGAACCTTTAAAATTATGTGAACTGGAGAGAGATCCAAGATGGCCGATTAACAACAGCTCAGGATTATAGCTCCCAGTGAAAGCGCAGAGAGCGAGTGGACGCCGCACTTTCAGACGAATTTTTGTTGCCCACAGACTAGGAGATTCCCGGCGGAGGAGCCACAC
>CAUYLG010070085.1:0-50661 GCA_963573385.1 Cacajao melanocephalus
GGCAACAAAAGCCAAAATAGACAAATGGGACCTAATTAAACTTAAAAGCTTCTGCACAGCAAAAGAAACAATCATTAGAGTGAATCGGCAACCAACAGAATGGGAAAAAATTTTCGCAATCTACCCATCAGACAAAGGGCTAATATCCAGAATCTACAAAGAACTAAAGCAGATTTACAGGAAAAAAAAGAAAACAAACCCATTCAAAAGTGGGCAAAGGATATGAACAGACACTTTTCAAAAGAAGACAAATATGCGGCCAACAAACATATGAAAAAATGTTCATCATCATTGGTCATTAGAGAAATGCAAATCAAAACCACATTGAGATACCATCTCATGCCAGTTAGAATGGTGGTCATTAAAAAATCTGGAGACAACAGATGCTGGAGAGGATGTGGAGAAAAAGGAACACTTTTACACTGTTGGTAGGAGTGTAAATTAGTTCAACCATTGTGGAAGGCAGTGTGGCAATTCCTCAAGGATCTAGATATAGAAATTCCATTTGACCCAGCAATCCCATTACTGGGTATATACCCAAAGGATTATAATCATTCTATCATAAAGACACATGCACATGTATGTTCATTGTGGCTCTGTTTACAATAGCAAAGACCTGGAACCAAACCAAATGCCCATCAATGATAGACTGAAGAAAAAAATGTGGCAGATATATACCATGGAATACTATGCAGCCATAAAAAACGATGAGTTTGTGTACTTTGTAGAGACATCAGTGAACCTAGAGACTATCATTCTCAGCAAACTGACACAAGAACAGAAAACCAAACACCGCATGTTTTCACTCATAGGCAGGTGATGAACAATGAGAACAGTTGGGCACAGGGAAGGGAACAACACTCACAGGGCTAGGTAGAGGGGTGGAGGGGAGAGGAGGCGGACACAGCCGGGGGGCTGGAGGGGAGGGGAGGCAGGCACAGCTGGGGGGTGGGGGCAGGGAGGAGGGGGAGGGATAACACCTGGAGAAATGCCTGATGTAGGCAACTGTGGAGGGGGATGGAGACAGCAAACCACCATGGCATGTATATACCTGTGCAAAAATCCTGCAGGATGCAGGATGTGCACATGTACCCCAGAGCCCAAATACAATAATAATAATTAAAAAAAAAACCTGGGACTGCCTCAGGCGTAAATGGAGATGTCTGATCACTCTACTTAAATGTGATGTAAGTTCTTAGCACACTTTCACTCAGTGTAAATGGTCAAGAAAGATAATTCGCAAAAATAATCCTCTCTGAAATGTTAATACCATGTGACATTTTAGGCTGGTTTGTTTTCTGAGTAGCTCTTACACACACCTTATAGCATTTTATTCAAATCTATACTATTATAAAAAAATGATTTTAAAATATTGAATGACCACTTGGATCACCAATAAATATCAGACGCCACAAGTGGAAAAATGCAGGACTGGTAAGGTACTCTAACAGTATCTCCCAAGTTGTGTTCCAAGAAATTCATGGACATGGCAGGTGGCAGCTATTGCATTAAAATGAGATTCTATGATCACATGGGTTTGGGAAGTACTAAGTATTTTATTTCATTATAAATAGCATATTATATGTACACAAAAGTATTGAAAACTAAATAATCCTGAAATAAAGAAACCATTAAGTTTGAGAAACACTAACATTTTATGTGTATGTAAGTTGGTCTCACTTTCCATTGAGTGAGAAAAGAAGTGAGGGGTGACTGGAGTGATGTGTCAAAATGGAGTGGGTTCAGTGGGAACCTGTGTCATGATCGACTAGTGATGTCTGCCATGGATAATAGTGTGGAGGGTGGGAGGAATGGTGGCATGCATGACATTTATTTTTGGAATTCAAGATTGGTACCCAGTTAATGTAAAGCGAAAGATTAAGTTCTGAATTTTGTAAATATTAAAGTTAGCTTATCTCAGAATAAAATTAAGCTGATAGCTATCTTTTATCTTCAAACAAATGAATTAGTAAACATGTTCCTAGATAAAACACTGTAATTTCTGCTATATGATCCTTCTTATTGTATCTTCAAGTCAACATAAAGCTTCGTTCCACTCAGACTTGGTATGACCATTAAGAAACGCTCTACATTGAAATGTAGAACACAATGTTCCTCAGTGTTCATCAAACAGTGAAACAGTTTTCCACTCCATGGAATCCAGTGTCATAGTTGCTTTGTTCTTATTGCCTTTTGCCCTCTATAGCAATAGGTGACCCTCAGAGAAAGGAATTTTCCATCCGCAAATCAATCAATAATTTCTGAAGGATTGTCTCTTTCACACGATGCAGATGGATATGTCATATGAACAATGATAAAGATGCCTCAATTTTGCCCCTAGTGCTCTCTCTTATCTTTATTCAAGCAAAAGAAAGACAAAGGATTCAGGGTAGTGTGAACTGATGTCTTGGCATTCAGCCTGGCACTAAAATGAAAGCATCTGCTAAGGAGCCCTGAGCTCTCTTGCAAGACATTGGCATTTGTCATAATGTAAAATGAGGTGTTCAGTAATTCAGATATGGCAAGTCATGCCTAGTACCTCCCAGATCTTCTGCATCAGCTGACTAGGGGAATCCTGGCAGATGACCTGCCATTAACAGTGACATGGAAGAACATAAGAATCTTACTTATGATCTCCATTTGTGCTTCTCACTCTAGCTTCCATAAATTGTGTTACCTTGACAGAGATATTTAAACACCTTCACATTTGAATATTGGTCATGGGTGATCTCTTTGTATTTAACATAAAGAACCATGCCAAAAAATAATGGCAAATAATCCATCTATGACTATAAAAACTATCTGCTTCCTCACCTTTTTGAAAAAGGTAACATATATGCAAGCATTATGCTTTCCTGAAAAGCCACTTCTTCAACCAGAAAAGCCAATTTTTGTGAAATTTCAGCCTCTAAAATGAGAATGGAAGAAACATCAACCTTCTTAGGAAAATGACAGAACATTTATTTGAAAAATAGTTAAAACCATGAAAAATGATGGAAATAGCACCACTGGTCCTAGAAAAAAGAGATATATACTCCATATGATATATATGGGATAATATATACAGAACATGTTTATTTCTAGGAACAATGGTCCTACTTCTATTATTTACATTTATTGTAAACATGTATAAAAGTAAACTTCCAATATATTAATACAAACTATATATCTACATATAATACATTCTTCCACTCAATAGGAAGGTAACATCCACATGTCTCAGGCAGCTGTGCTCATCAGGCTGCCATGCAAGTGAATAGACAACAAATCCCCTCCAGGAACACACCATGCATTCATTTCCACTTAATATATATGTATGGAACACCTTCCACAGGGGGAAGCATGAAGTACTGGCAAATCCTCAGGTAAGATATTTAAATAACGATGTAAGCTGCAAATGCCTGAACTCAAATCCCAACTCTAATATTTACTAGTTGTGTGCCTTGGAAAATTGACTTATTCTCTATTTCAATTTCTAGTCTGTAAATATTAATAGTATATTAACCTCCAACTTCCTTAAAGATATTTATGTGATTAAAGTCGGTTGATATGGTTCTCAATGAATGCTATTTATTACTATAATTATTCGAATATTTTATTAATCTTTGCAGAGCAATACACTAGCTGCTAGTGGCACAGGAATAAAATGGTAAACCAAAACAGAAACAGTTGCTTGCTTTCATGGGAATATTAGAAACAATAGGCACAATAATAAATGGAAAATTTTAGTTGTATTAATAGGCATAAAGAAGAGTACATGATGCTATGAGAGTTACAGAAGTGGGAATGATCTTGTTAGTAAATTCAGGGTACTAGTCTCCTGAGGAAAAGATGATGGTGATGAGATATGAAGAAAGGATGAGAAGAATAAATGATAATCAAGTGAGAGAAAGCATAGAAAAGAATGTTGCAGCAGAGGAAACAGCAAGTGCAAAGCCCTTGTGGCAGAAGAAAATAAAGAGCATCTAAGAACCTAAAATCAGACCATTATGACTACAGCACAGATAGCAAAAGGAAACATAGAGTGTAAGGACAAACCATGTAGGACAATACTAAAGCTTCTATTTTCTCTGGAAATCATAAATGAATTTTAAGGAAAGCAGATGTCATATTTGCATTTTTAAAAAATGAACACTCCAACTACACCGGGCAAAACAAAGTGGAAAGGATGTAGCAAACCAGATGAGAATCAATTGTCCAAGTACAAGGCCTCATATTTGCTCTTAATTTTGAAGCTATGCATATTAGTTTTCTATGCTGGATAAAAAATTGTCACAAAGTTAGCAGCTTCAAGTAACACATTTATTATCTCAAAGTATCATGGGTCATGTGTCTAGGAATGGCTTACCCAGATCCTCTGCCCAGGGTTTCACAGGCTGCAATCAAGGTGTTGACCAGGCTGAATTTTCATCTGGAGGCTCAACTGGGGAAATATTGTCTATAAAGCTCATTCAAGTTGTTGGTAGAATTCCTTTTCTTGTGACCATACGACTGAGTGTTTCAGGTTTTTGAAACCATCCTCAGGTCCCAAAGACCTTGTGGAATTACCTCCCACCCATGTGGGCTCCTCAATATGGCTGCATACTTCATCCAACTCATAAGAGGAGGCCCAGGCCTGGCCACAGTTAAATGCCTTTTTTATTATTCTAGACTCAACTAATTTTGAACCTTAATTACATCTGAAAAATCCCTAGACACTCTGTCATCTAGAAGCAGGTCAAAGGTCCCACGCACACCCAAGGGGGAGAATTTACAAGGGGTTAAATACCAGGAAGCAGGAATCATGAGTGCCACCTTAGAATTTTGCCTATTTTACTATAAAACACTTAAATTTTATATTACAAACTTCTGAAATTAAGTTCCGAGTAACCAGTGGGACCTTCCTACACAGATCTTATTTTTACATATTAATGAGAACACTGCTAAGAGAAGATGCCTTTCTTTGAGATATTCATAAAGCCCTCTCCATACTACCAATCAACTCATTCAATTTCTTATAGTATTTACCAAGAAATGTGTGAATACTCTGTAATCCTATGCTATTTTTCAGTACTGTAAATTGGAATATCTCCTCCAGTATTTTCTGGTTCTATTTCCACCTGCATCTGCCTTTACATCTGTGTTGAGCTAAGTAGTTTTCTCCAACACCACAACTTGCTCAGCACAGATTTCTTTTTGGCATTAAAAAAAGAGAGAGAGAGAAGAAAAAGGAAAAGAAAAGAGGAAACAAAAAATAAATGGCTTTAGACCAGGTAGGGTGGCTCATGCCTATAATCCCAGCATTTTATGAGGCTGAGGCAGGAGAATTGCTTGAGGCCAGCAGTTCGAGACCAGCCTGGCCAACATAGCTAGACCCTGTCTCTATAATTTTTTTTTTTTTTTAGTTAGCCAGGTGTGGTGGCAAACGTCTGTAGTTTCAGCTACTTCAGAAGCTGAGGCTAGAAGATCCCTTGAGCATAGGAGTTTGAGGCCACAGTGAGCTATGATTGTGCCACTGCACTCCAGCCTGGGTGATAGAGCAAGACCCTGTCTCTGAAAACATAAACTGTATTAGTCAGGGTTCTCTAAAGGGACAGAACTAACAGGATAGATGTGTATATAAAGAGGAGTTTATTAAGGAGTATTGACTCACATGATCACAAGGCAAGGTCCACATTAGGCCATCTGCAAGCTGAGGAGCAAAGAAGTCAGTCCAAGTCCCAAACTCGGAGTCTGATATTTGAGGGCAGGAAGCATGCAGCATGGGAAAAGATGAGGGCTAGAAGACTAAACCAGTCTCATCTTTCCACGTTTTTCTGCCTGCTTTTATTCTGGCCATGCTGGCAGCTGACTAGATTGTGCCCACCTATATTGAGGATGGGTCTTCCTTTCCCAGTCCACTGACTCGAATGTTAATCTCCTCTGGCAACACCCTCACAGACACACCCAGGAACAATACTTTGCATCCCTCAATCCAATCAAGTTGAGCCCCAGTGTTAACCATCACACCAACCCTAAAATAAATGGCTCAAATAAGCAGCTCTCTCTATGACTTTCTTGAACTTAGCAGGTTGCATTACATTTGCCAAGTTGGGGTTCTTCTCAAAATTACAAAGACTCATCATGGAACCTAACACTACTAGCAATGATATCCAGAAAACAACCAAAAATTCCAGAAAATCAAATTTTATCTTCTGAATTTCTGTTTTGTTTTGTTTTGCTTTATTTTGAGATGGAGTTTTGCTCTTGTTGCCCAGGCTGGAGTGCAATAGTGTGATCTCGGCTCACTGCAACCTCTGCCTCCTGGGTTGGACCAATTCTCCTGCCTCAGCCTCCTAAGTAGCTGGGATTACAGGTGCTCAACACCATACCCAGCTAATTTTTTTGTATTTTTAGTAGATATGGCATTTTACCATGTTGGTCAGGCTGGTCTTGAACACTTGACCTCAGATGATCCACCCACCTCAGCATCCCAAAGGACTGGGATTACAGGCACAAGCCACTGTGCCCAGACTATCTGCTGAATTTTAAATCACTGATTACTTGCCTGATAATCAAAGTGGTACTTTAAATTCTATTTAATACTTGGAACACTTTTTTTTTTGGCAGGAGCCCACTGATGAAAATGTAGGAGTGAGGTAGATCTAGATTTGAATCTCTCCTTCCTCCCACCCTCCCTCCCTCCTTCTCCTACTCTCTCTGTGTCATTAATTTCATTTTTCTTCCACTGTGCCAGGTCAGGCATTGTTTTAAGTGCTGGGGGAAAAAAAAACAGTGAACAAGACAGTCAAGGTATCTGCCCTCACACAGTCGAGGCAGGCGGATCACCTGAGGTCAGGAGCTGGAGAGCCTGACTAACATGGTGAAACCCCATCTCTACTAAAGATACAAAAAATTAGCTGGGCCTGGTGGCAGATGCCTGTAATCCTAGCTACTGGAGAGGCTGAGGCAGGAGTATCACTTGAACATGGGAGGCAGAGGTTGCAGTGAGCCGAGATAGCGCCATTGCACTCCAGCCTGGGCAACAAGAGCAAAACTCCATCTTGAAAAAAAAAAAAGAATGGATTATACATATAGAGTCAAGAGTAAAGGCAAGTGACCAGCAGGGATAAGTGTGATATTCAAGATACAATGGCAGGCTGGACTAGAGTGATGCAAGAAGTGATAGAAAGAAGAAGTATATTTTAAATACATTTTGGTAATATACTCAACAGGACTTGCTTATGTGTTTGATGTATGGAGTAAGAAAGAAGAGTATGAATAATGGCTGAATTTCTTGACTTGATCAATTTGGTGGATGATGGCATCATTTACTACAATAGAGAATAAAGGAAAGTAAGTTTGGGTGAGTTGTATGACATTAGCCAAGTCAATTAATCTGATTCTCCATTTGCTCATGAGTAAACTGGAGCTAATAATAGTGCAACTTCACTGAGCAATTGTGAAGATGAAACAAGTAATGCTGATTAAATATCTGAAACATGGCTAATGCACAGTCAACACTGATTATTTCAACATCATCACCATTAGTCACTTCTTAAAATACAACCAACAATTAGGTAAAGCTGGATTCAATGTTATCAGTGACATTACAACTGAGGTGATAATATATATCTTTGTACTAAACACTGATGCTAAAATTGTTATTTGAAAATTAATCTTAGACTATATTCTAAAAACGTTAAGCTTTGGCCATTTATGAAGTAACCTGTGGATGTAGAGTATTTGGAGGAAGTTTTTCTGATATTTTTGTTCATCTCTCTAAAAACAGGCAGGAGGCTATCACGAGTCTCCAAAATAGACTGTCTTCTGGTTATGGACTCAGAATCCATTTCCATCCCCTTCTGTGAAGCCCCTTGTATTAAAAGGGATAGAAGGCTAAAGTATACATTTCTCAGGCTCTCCAGCAGGTAAGGGCTCAATATAGTATACATCCTACCCATGAGATAGTCTTATGGAAATATGAGAGAAATGGAGGTGATACAGGGAGCCCCTCTTCACTGCCATAGTAGCTGGCTAAGTTAGACCCATGTTGGTGCCTGTAGCCAGTGAAACACACATTTGAGCATCTGGTCACCAGCTTCATGGGTTTAAGGAAATTGTAGTGGCATTGATGGTGGCAATGGGCCCAGCAGCTTCCTGGATCTTAGCTAGTAGTATTAACCTCAGCCAACTCCTCTAGGTCTTTAAAAAATTTCACAAACTCTTAATTCCCTTTATGAAGTTCAATTTTGATTAAAATAACTACAGCAGTTTCTGTTTCCTTGATGGAACTCTGACTGGCACACTGAGTCATACCACTATTCTAAATTTAACTCAGTTTTCACTGATTAGAATTTTATCTGATAACATTTTTGTTATCTAAAATTTCTAATCTATTTACCCTGCAACTCAATTCTTATTTCAGGCACTCTCACTAAAATAGGTGCTTACTTGATATTTGTTAAATGGATAAATGTTATCAGGTTATGTTCTGGGTTACCTGATTCATAAAATAAATAACTTATTTCTCCTAAGTTGAAATTTCATATCAATCTAAGATAATATTCATCACATTATTCATATGTTCATAATCCATTTGAAATCCTCTTGAACTTTACATAAAGTTTGTAATAGCTTACAGCTTAAGTAGAAGATTTAAATGCTACTACTGTATTACCACAGGTAGAACTAAAACTATTCATTGACTACCTAGTTGTGAAATCTAGATTCACAAGTCATTTCTCTAAGGATGTTTCATCAAATCAAATGACCATCATTAAACTCATTTTTCATCAAAATATAAAAATAGCAAATCATAAATTCAGGAAAAATTTCACTTATATCTGTAATCAATGCATCATCATTAAATTATTCATTGATTGGTTCTTTTTTGTTCGTTCTTGACATAAAAATTTTATACTGTGATGAATATGATTTTTCCTTTTAAAATATGTTTAGACTCCCATTGTTAATAACCTTATAATCTGACTTAAACCATGCTTTGAGGGTCCAGATTGCTGTAAAATAAATTTTTGAAAACCTGACACCAAATGAAACATTTATCAAGTCTGTGACTGGATTAAAACAGTCTCAGTTTTAAAATATAGTGGATCTGCTAAGGAATAAAATTGGTGAATTGAACACTAATGTGTGGCCCCAATTAGTTTAAGTCACAATATCATTTGCTGAAATCTTTGTTACTTCCTTCCTAGACCATGAGGCTGAGCAGAAAAACACTCCTGTCACTAAGTACTTAAAGCATAATCTTTATTGGAGTGTGGTGGTCCATTCAAGAAATTTAATATCGTCTTCTAATCCATTTTATTTACTTCAGCACTAGATATCAAGTTTTTCTTAAGACCAGGGTTCCATTACAGGTTTGATGAAGAAACGGTAGACAGCTGGAATAAAGCTCTTCTTGAAATGCAACTAATTACCTAACTGTCACTGAGTACCATGGGCTGATGTTTGTAGGGGAAAGGGCATGATTTTGCTGATCTTGCTGGCAGTCAGCTAACTGTGCTTATCTAGCATGGACTGGGCTGGGACTTTACAACCTTGCTCTGCACAATGTGTCTCCCTTCCACCATCAGTGGGACCCAGGCAGAGTCTCTTGGCAGCTACAGAGAACAAGAGAGACATAGCAATTGCACAAGTAATTTCCCAGCCTCTATAGCTGTCATATTGATTTTGGACATGTCACCACCCAAAATAAGTCACGTTTTATTCTCTTCCCCGCAGTCAGTGTGGGAGAGAAGAAAAAAGCACATGGCAAACGATGTGGATACGAGGCTGGGTGGGTGGGGGGACGGTGGTAAAAATTCAAGTCTCAATACAATCACACACAGACACTTCTTGATGTTAGTTCATCCATTAAAATGCACACAAAACCACAAAGAAAAGCTATATAATAAAAAGTAGCAAACACAAAATTAAAATGATAATGGCACATTGAGAGACATATTTGCATCTCTAATATATAAGGATCACATTCAAATTCATAAGGAAAAAAATCAAGATTTCAGTGGTAAATTCCCAAAGGACAGGAAACAGTGTTTCTTTAAGAAGAAACATAAGAAGTGAACAAGTATATGACACAGATGTCTATCTTCATTTGTGGTGCAATTAAAGCTAACGTAAGATAGAATTCGCATTTAATAAGTCAGCAGAAAAATGAAAGTTTCAAACAAGTGCAAATAAAATGGATAAGATACAATTCCATTGGGACATAATATGGCAATATACAGAAAATATTTACTGCAACACAATTTTGCCCTTGCTGCTCTGTCTACTTCATCTATTCAGATGCCTCAACTCCTTATTTCATTTAAAAATTCTCTCAAAAGTTATCTTCTCCAAAAGGCCTCCCCTGACATCCCTATCAAAAATAGTGTACCTTTCTCTCCCCTTCTAATTTTTCTCCATAGCACCTACTACTATCTGATATCTATTACAAATTTAATTGCAATGATGAGCTTTTTTTTTCACGTTTTTTGGCTGCATAAATGTCTTCTTTTGAGAAGTGTCTGTTCATATCCTTCGCAAACCACCATGGCAGGTATATACCTAGGCAGAAAATCTGCATGTTCTGCACAAGTATCGCAAAACTTAAAGTATAATTTTTAAAAAGATGGCTACTTATGTTGTTTTAAATCAAACAAAATTAATTGTTTATCTATTTCTTGTACGTCTCCCTCACTAGAATAAAAACTCAATAAAGACAAGAACTTCATTTACCTTTTTAACAACTTTGCCTCCAGACATAGAAAAATGGCCAACATAGGCACTTAAATACTTGGTAAATCAATGAATAAATGAATAAAAAATGGCTAAATAAAAAGAGTGAACAAAAATATATATTATCTTTATCAGTATAATCATAAAGAAAAATTCAAAAGAAGTAAAAACCTATGTGCCATAAGATGTTCATAAGTGCATTAACTGTAATAGCAGAAGAGCAAAACCCATCTAAACATCTGATAACAGAGCTTTAGCCATTTATTTAACCATTTATTCAACAAATGCTTTTTGAGTGCTCTCTATATGCTAGGCACTCTATTTGACTTTCTACATTGAATTTATTCTAGTGAGACAAATAGCCATTAAAGACATTAGTATATACTACAATGCCAGGCAATGATAAATGCTAGGAAAAGAAAAATCAGGAAAATTTAAAGAGTGAGGGAATGGGGTACTCAATGTCACCTTATTATTATGAAGTCTATGTAGAAAGTGTTTATAATACAACATGTGAAATACAACACAGCATTATATAGTGAGCATTTTAATAACTAGTAGAAATATATAATCATGGCATCATCAATTGGAAAAACAAAGAAATAATTAGGTGAGATAAAACTATATACATTTTTAATTTTTAAATTCTTCATTATTACACTTTTCCATTGAAAGAAAGCAACATTGGAAAAAGAAAAGCAATTTGAAAGAAAACCTAAAGTTTAGAACTTCTAGAGCATACTGTTCACACTGTCTTTTGGACAAGCCTCTTAACTGCATACAGAATAGTTGGGAGGTAGACCAAAACTTTGGAGTTTTGGGCCTCCTTTTCTAAGAAACAAAAAATCATTTGCTCCACTTGTTGTTTCAACCAATTATCTGAGCTATCTAGGTTTTCCAGTAGACACAAAAACATTCATTCCTATCTAAAATAAAACATTCTACAGAAATAATCTACCATTTGTTTATGTTTAATTTGTTATAATGCCTAAATCTTATATTTTAAAACCTATCTTTCTCTGTCATTCATTTTGGAAAGTTTTAATTATTTTTTCAAGAAATATACAAAATTATCTGTGTAAAAGTGAAATACCATCCTGCTTTGAAACAACTAATAACATATATATATATATATATATATATATATATATATATACATATAAAAAATATCTTCACAATAATCTTAGGTAAATGGCTTTATCGATATAGGAACAGATTCAAAATGTTAAGTGTTTGTTACTGGTCTGCCTTCCAGTTCTGGTGATCAATGGGTAACTAAGAAAATGGCAAAGCCCAATCTAACTTATTTGTAAATTTGAGGATATTCTTGCACCCAAAGAAATTGGTCATTTTAGTTTGGTGCCATAGACGTTATCTTCCTGCAGCAGACATTTGTCATATTTGGCCACCCACTGTCTGAATCCCTTTTTCCTTTTCCTATTGGCATTGCCATCATGATTTTGATTGATTTGTTGTGGATTAATAGTTTTGACAAGAAAGCAATTCCAGTTGACTGACATACACTGTGTAGGCTAAGGGTGGCAGATTCTTCTTCCACTCACCCTTGGTACACCCAGATTCCTAAACTCAGCCAATGAGACACTCACCCTGAAATGCTGATTCAACAGTTGAGAGCAGATTAATCATGGGGCAGAAGCAGAATGGAAGTCAATATTGCCTGCCCATTCCCCAGAGCCTCTCTTGTTCTTATCTAATCTCCTCATTCCATCCTCTAGAATCTCATCTATTATGTCAATCCCAAATATCCTCATGACAAATTTCCTTTGGCTAAGAAGGTCAGGGTTGTTTCTGTTCTTGCATCTAATACCCTGGACTGGAGAAATTAAAACTTATATGTTATGAGTTGAATTGTGTCCCCTACAAAAGACAGCTGAAGTTCTACTCCCTAGTACCTGTGAATATAACCTTATTTTTGGAAATAAAGTCTCTGTAGACATAACCAACATAAGATGAGGTCACACTGGAGTAGAATCAGCTCTTAATCCAATATGACTGGTGTCCTTATAGGAGGAAGAGAGAGAGAACACAGGGAGGAGAATGCCATGTGAAACTCAAACATAGAGGAAAGACTGCCATTGAAGTGCTGCATAAGCCAAAAGCCAAGGTGATATGGTTTAGCTGTGTCCCCACCCCAATTTCATCTTGAACTGTAGCTCCCACAATTCCCAAACGTCACAGGAGGGACGCCTGGGAGGTAACTGAATCATGTGGGTGGCATTTTTCTCGTGCTGTTCTCATGACAATGAGTAAGTCTCATGAGATATGACAGTTTTATAAAGGGGAGTTTCCTTGCACAAGTTTTCTTCTCTTGTCTGCTGCCATGTGAGATGTGCCTTTTACCTTCCATCATGATTGTGAGGCCTCCCCAGCCACATGGAACTGTGAGTCCATTAAATGTCTTTCTTTTGGAAATTGCCTAGTCTCAGGTGTGACTTTATCAGCAGCATGAAAACGGATTAATATACAAGAATTGCTAACAAACCACCAGAAGGTAGGAACCAAGAAAGGATCCTCCCAATAGGGTCCAGATGCAGATGCACATGTCTGGCCCCCAGAACTGTGAAAGACAAAGTTCTGTTGTTTTAAGCCACTTCGTTATGGCAGCCCTGGGAAATACCTAAACTATTGCTAAAGACAATTATAAACCATTAGTCATATTATTTGATTAAGAAACTCATTATATATCTGTAACACGGAAATCCTTTCCTAGATCATAACATTTTTTTCACCCACCCAAACCAAAGTTTTACATATAGGAAGCTTAAAATAAGAACTCAATTAGTACATTTAAGCATGCAAATGAACAGAAAGCATGGTTCAGGGTGGGATTACCCTAAGTAGTTATTTATTTTCCAATTAATTCTCATCTCCTCAATACTTCACTTATTTTGTTATCTACTCATGAACCTAATGTCCCTGCTATCATCAACCAGGCCACTTTCTGAATACTTACAAATGTTTACCAAGATAAATCTAGTCCTTGGTAAACTAATAATTAGATATCATATAGTAGCATAAGATATTTAGGAAGTTTCACCATAATATTATTAGAAACCTGAAATCTACATAAATAAGGAAAGCAGATTATGACATTTCTATTATATTTATATTCAATATACTGTGAATAATTAAGACAGGTAAAGTGGAAGAGAAATAAAACAGAAAGCACATTGAGTATCCATCAAAAGGAGACTATCCAAGCCAGATGCAGTGGCTTACACCTGTAATCCCAGCACTTTGGGAGGCCAAGGCAGGTGGATCATGAGGTCAAGAGATGGAGACCATCCTGGCCAACATGTTCAGTAGAAACCCTGTCTCTACTAAAAATACAAAAATTGGCTGGGCATGGTGGTGAACACCTGTAGTCCCAGCTACTCAGGAGGCTGAGGCAGGAGAATCGCTTGAACCTTAGAGGCAGAGATTGAAGTGAGCCAAGATCACATCATTGCACTCCAGCCTGGGAAACAGAACAAGACTCCGTCTCCAAAAAAAAATAGAGACTATTCAGAAAGTGCTTAAACACTGTGTGCAACTGTCTTATCAGTTGATCAGACAGAAATCAGGTCAGTGAACATTAGATTTTTAACTGTCTTAATATTTTGTTATATTTTATTCAGCAGTCATATTTGACTACAGAATAGTGGGCAAACCAAAATGGGTGTTACAGGTATTGTGTTGACATTTTTATTTTCTACTGGAACTTTGATTATATATTAGCTTTTCAGTCATTTCAAAATTCCTCAAATTTCTTTCTGGTACTTTCATTTGATTTAGCAACTGGATAGAAACAGCTGAAAGCATTTCTTGGTCTTAAATTAGAGTTGGCCATGACAAATGTTTCTGCAAGAATATAGGATGAATCCCACACATTTATCACAGCATCTGGGCAATGTTTGTTTCTGTAGGACAGAGGAGAGGGTAGGAAGTATTCCTATGTTGGTAAACTGGAAGTCTAAGAATTACACTTGCCATCTGGGATTGCTTTGACAGGAATACTGGCCTGTTCTTCCCACTTAATTACCAAAATCAAATATCATGATGCAAAAACAATGATCTTGGTGATCTAGGCTTAAGTAAGACCAGTAGGAATAAACACTTTCATTTAAATGTGATTGTATTTATTTACTTTGACTTTCAACAAGCTTCTAGAGTTTATAGAAAAATTTCATACATACATTTAGCCTATACAAACATGAAGAAGTTACATAAACCCAACATAATTAAAGCAATTTATATAGGGCATAAACTTCATGACATTTACAGTCAACTTGCAAGGAAAAAAGGCAACTAACAGAAATAACTTCTCCTAGCAAAAACACTTATGTGGTTTGCACAGTTCCAAAATACCAGTCTTTAAATATGCACTATTCCACCGAAGTGCCAAAAGGAGAATAGCAAACTAAATAGAAAAAATATGGCCTCAATTTAAAAATTTGGTAAGAAAGTAACAAGAAGACCTACTTTTGTACATGCAAGAGCAAAGAATCAACTTAGTTTCTGAAGCATTATAATTTCTTTAACTCTATTAGGGAATACAATTTCAAATAAATCTCTGATTTACCTAGATCTGTTGAACAATTAATACAATTGTAATACTTCTGGCGTCAAAGCTACTGAGTGCCAGAAATACTCAAACTCTTCCACTAAAGAATCTCCCTTGTTAAATAATAGAAGTAGTGTATTTTTAATGCCAAACGGGCAACTAAGAAGCAGGCTAAGTGGCTCCCTGGTATCACAATCAGAACATGAACTCTCAAGCGCTACCGCTGATGAAAATAACACTATATCAAGTTTCTTACTATTAGCCAAATGTCTGAGTAAACCTTAGCACACAGACCCATATTCACAGCCCAGGATCAAGCAGCAACAATTTTTCAGTGAATATACTGTCCAACCCCCAATTTGCTCTTGACAGAATTATTATAACAGTAAATATTTGCCCTGGGCACCAAGCTGACACAATTCTTTGACAAGTAGTTTTCCTGCTGCAGTAGAGAGAACAGATAGTATAATTCCCGCCTAATAGACTTAGTGGTTACCTAATTTAGGAATAATATGGATTAAAACAAGTAGTGGTAGCAACTAATTTTCTGATTCTGCCTTCTGAAACAGCATTTTGGAATCAGTATTTTTTATTAGCGGTACTCTTTCCAATACCAATTGTAAGGACACTAGTCATCCTGAGGCTCACAGTAATTTATTTTAACCCGAGCATTTTCATCTTTGGAAAGCATCCTTATCTTTGCAGAAGGGAATGGTCAAGTCATTTTGAGAAAACCCTTAGCAAATGGTCCACACAAATAAGCACAATCAGATTTGATTCTGGGATAAAGGATGGAAGGGATATGAGACAAAACTCTAAACACTGGGCTGGGGGGAGCTTCTTAAAAGCAGTCACACCAAAGTTAGTTTCTCTAATTCCTTTTCTTCAAACTACCCAAAATATGTATGTTTTTATTTTTAATCCAGAAACGTGTTATATCAATGTTAACAACTGCCTTCCTAAAGCTTCTTCACAGTTCTTCCCCCTCAGAGTGAAAATATTCTGTTCTGATGAGTCCTTGGAGGAAGAAGTAAGCAAAGCCCTAGAGTTACTCCAGGGCAACTTGTTTCTGCCTTGCTGTCTGGGTTTACTGATTGACTGTATTTTAGAAGCTGGTGAAATGTTACAGATGTCTTCAGGCTGAACATCCCTGTCAGATGTGCAGGCCCAATGTGGTGCTTGAATTTAGAGCTGTGTCTGCAAGATTTTAGACACTTCCTCTTGATGGGATTATATTAGAATTGTAACGCTACTATCATTATCTCGGGGAGGTAACTGGGCTTGTAGATAGAAAAACTGCCAATCTTCCTACCACTCACAGCCAATAATCCCTGCTTGCCCCAATGCACATCCTCCCAAATAGGCTCAAGGTAGAGGGTGCACTTCCTAACAACTTGCCTTTATCTTAGGGAAAAGGATAGACTTGCTTGGTAAACAGTGTGTGACACACTTTGAGGAAGATGTTTAAGAAATACACTAGCAAAAAGTATCAGAAACTACATATTTTGCACAGGCTCAGCTGCAGAACAGATCAGTCACGACTCTCAGACAAATTTCTTTAAGTCCCACATCTCATGGAAACAGGCAGCCCAAATGAACTGAATGATCTGAGTATAGACACCAATTACAGAGCAATGAATGGATGTGATTTAAGAAATATTTTCTAAAACTTCCAGGCCTTGATATAGGAACATAAAGACTACTGCAAAAATGCTTAAGAAATGACAAAGTTGCCAGAATTCAAATAGTGGTTGCTAAGGTCTGAATATTTGTATCTTCCCTAAATGTTGTATGTTAGAATCCTAACTCCCAAGGTGATGATTTAGGAGGTTAGGTTTTGGGGAGGTGATTAGGTCATGAGGGGAGAGCCCTCATGAATGGGATCAGTGCCTTATAAAAGCAGCTCAAGAGACATCCCTTGCCCCTGCCATCAGGTGAGGACACAGCAAGCAGGCACTGTCTAGGAGCCAGAAAGTAGGCCCTCACCAGACACTGAATCAGCCTTCATCTTGGACTTCTCAGCGTATACGGCTATGAGAAATGGACTTCTATTTCTATAAACTACCCAGTTTTTGTTACAGCAGCTTAACTAACACAGTCGTCAACATACAATAATAGTGTGGTAGCCACAGCCGTGCACTGCTCAGATTGGCCAAGAGAGGTCCTGCTACATACAGAGTGTGGTGAGTCAACAGTTCCAGATCCGCCATCTTTGAGATCCACTTCAGCACAGTTTCTGGACTTCTCTCAGCCAACACCTGAGCACAGAGTGGATACTGGAGCCAGGCCATGTCTCTGCCCAATGCAAGATTCCATCCCATTAGCTTCACCAAGTCTTTCTCAAGGAACATGGCAGTCTTCAGCTCTTCCAACCTAATCAGTCTTCTGTCTCCCTCTCTTTCCTGCAGGTGTCAGACATGCACTGCAATGTAAAGCTTCTCCTTTTCACGCCTGCTCCCCCTACCCTTTGTCATTCATACGTATTTCCTCCAATAGGTCTCTTTCACTTCTAAGTCCATCAGAGTGTCCACTTCCTAGAGGACCTGGACTGTTGCCAACAAATATGTAAATCAATGCATTTCTGGCTCATCTCCCTGGGAGACAAAATAATGCTGAAAATCTAAGTGAATGTCAGCTATGTAGAGAACAACATAAAAATCAAAAGCCCACTCCTACTATAGCTAACCCAGTCCCTCCAAAATGACATAAATACATTCATGAAGGTGGAACCCTCATGACCTAATCAGCTCTAAAATGTCCCAGTTCTCAACAATGTTACAATGGCAATTAAATTCCAAATGTGAGTTTTGAAGGGGACATTCAAACCATAGAAACAACTCTCTAATAAAGTCTGCATTAGAACACACCCAGGATTGTGAATTCACAATTGGAAATGCCAGAGGCAAATCCATTCTTCTTTAGCAATGATTTTTCAAGCTTCAATTCACCCCAGGTTTGTGTATTTCATCAAGCTTCCTTTCCTGCATGGTTCATGACTCTAAATTAACTACTTGCATCACCTCCATATAAATGTTTATTTTCTTTGTAAAGGGAGAGAAAGGAGGCATAGTATAACTAAACTTCCCACGATGTTGTAGATACTGAGAATGAATTTTTATTAGAGGGTAGGGTGGGAGGCGAGAGAAAAAGCAAGTGCCTACTTCATCCCCTGAGTGCCACCTGCATTTAAGGGCACAGACAGTGCCTACCCAAGAGCATCTTGCCCGCAGATCAGCCCACACACAGCGCCACTGACAGCTGTGAAGAGAGAACACAAAGGCCGAGATAAATGTGGCACGCACTTTAAGACTGCACATATTGGTCATCAAAAGATGCAGAATGAGCCCCAAAGGAACAGAAATATGAGGCTTATTTTAACTTTTAAAATCAGCTTTTAACTCCCCTAGCAAAAATGAGAGGTTTTTTTCTTTTTTAAAGCCTACAGAACCTCTAATTCTCAATCTGTTGAGTCTTACCTCCTTTTACAAATTAACAAAAATAGGCATGCAACTAACCTCTGAAACTCAGCATAAGAAATTGAAATTGCTTTTTCAGAGTTTCTTTGCAGATCAGCATCTTAAATTAGATATTAGGGAGCAGGTCACCTTCTCTAGCCTTTAAGAAAGGAGAAGAGATGCTGCCTGGACTTGGTATAAGAAATCCCATTCTTCCTGACTCTAAAGCAGGAAAGACAGCACTAGCAGATACAGGAAAAGCTTGATCAAAATTTATAGGAGTCGAGAGAAGAGGGAAAGCAAGAGAGAGGGAAACAAACATTTATCGTGCACATTGTTCATACGACATCTCACTTAGTTCTTGGAATTGTTCTATGAGATGGATGGTGCTGCTTCCATAAGGAAAACAACACTGAAAGAGAAAAAATAACTTTCTGAAACACAAACACATAGATCATGGCAGACCTGAAAGATTGAAAAGAATACAGAAAGTATCTATTGTCCATTTAGAAAACAGTAATTTTGAAAGGTATGAATATTGAAAAATTTCTTATAAGTTTCGCAAGAAATAAGAAATGGGCATGTTCTAATAACAATTCATACAATCCATATTGACAGATTTGGATTAATAAACAGCTCACTTCTGAAAAAATACAATTCTCTCACCTCAAAAAGCCTTTCAAAAAGCTTCTCAAATGAAATGGCCTTGACATTTGCCCCGGGTGAGTTAAACTTCACTAAGCTTAGTAAATGAGTCAGTATCAACTGGGACTCCACGTTAATCTTATTTTCTTGATCCAAAAGCACTCTCTGCAATGACTAAGTAGTTGGAGTATGGGATTATACTCAAAAAATTAAATGGCATTTTATTTCCAGGAACTGTGCTAGTAGAATATCAGTGAGGAATTTTTCTGGTATCAAGGTTGATGTGAAGCAGTTTAGCAAATTGTTTTCATACTGACTTCTCCAACTTGAAGCCCAGCTTCTGCCCAGTTTGGATATGGTTTGTTTGGTCTCTCCAAATGTCATTTTGAAATGTGATCCTCAGTGTTGAAGGTGGGCCTAATGGGAGATGTTTGGGTCACGGAGGTCTTGGATCTCTCATGAATGCCATCCTGCTGTCCTTGCAGTAATGAGTAAGTTCTCCCTCTTTTAGTTCCTGCAAGAGCTGGTAAAAACAGCCTGGCACCTCACCCACTCTCTCTGCTACTTCTCTCCCCATGTGATCTCCACACACTGGCCCCCCTTTGCCTTCTACCATGAGTGGAAGTAGCTTGAGACCCTCATCAGAAGCAGATGTTGGTTCCATTCTTCCTGTACAGCCTGCAGAACCATGAGCCAAATAAAGCTCTTTTCTTTACAAGTTACCAGCCTCAGGTACTTCTTTGTAGCAACGCAAACCGATGAAGATACCAGCTAAATCTCTTTTGAAGACAAAGTAATATGTAAGCTTATAGTACAAAAGTTGGTAAGCTAAAAGCTGCATTTCCCAGACTGCCTTGAGATAGGGTTCTGGGAGTGGTTTAAGTTGTGACACTCAGTAGTCCTTGCACAAGTCATGAACTGAAAACTGAGTTAACTAGGGGAAAAGGTCATGGCAGAGTTCTCACGTTTTGTTGGTGCAAATCTAGCAGGCACAGTATGTTCCCAGAGTTCACAGTTACAGCACAAATATTCTGACATTCAGATCAGGCTAAGGTGGAGCAATCCCGAAACCAGAGCCAGCAGTAGGGACAGTGGCTTCTCTAATTTCTGCTATAGCACAGGAGAGTTCAAAAGAGTCAATCCCCAAAGCTTAGCCTGGAGCCCACAAGCACCCACTTCCTCACTTCAAATAAGTTCATGTTTTAAAATAGCTAGAAAAGTTTATCTGTGCCACAAGCCTGACTGACATATAAAAGGCATCCATCTCAGTAAATAGTTTCAACAATTTAACAGTTCCTTAAGACAAAATCTTTATTCTATGCTTACTTATAGACCCTATCCATCACTAAATCTTATCAGCACTATTTTCAACGTACCTTCTATATCATGCCTTTTCTCATCACCATCACCTGCCCATAGGGGTACTAACCCTCCTTCCCATGGACCAAAAAACAAACAAACAAAAACAAAAATCACAATATTTAAAAGAATTAGAGAAACAGGTTTTTCTTTGGAAAATATTGAGAATAAGTGGAGAGTAATATTAGATAAGTATTCAGATGGGCACAAGATAATATAGCCTTTAGGAAACACCCATAGAATACTAAAAACTATAAAATAACACTGAGAAAAGCTAAGAAAGACCTAAAATAATAGAGATATAATCATGTTTATGGTCAGGAGATTCAATACTGTAAATAGATCAATTATCCAAAAGTTATCTACAGATTCAAAGTAATCTTCATCAAGAAAGTAGCAGCTTCTGAACAGACAGAAATTTGAAAGCTAAATCTATAATTAATGTAGAAAAGCAAACAAGCTGAAATAGCCAAAATAATGTATTTTAAAAGGAAAACAAAGATAGACCTTATACTACCTAATTTTATTTACCATAAAGCTTCAGATATCAAAATAATGAGGTGATGGCTTAAGGGCACTTAAATAGATCAAGAGAACAAAATAAGTATTCCAAAAATAGGCTTACAAATACAGAGTAAATTGATGTGATGGTTAATATTAGGTGTCAACTTGATTGGATTAAGAGATGCCTAGATGGTTGATAATGTGCTGTTTCTGGGTGTGTTTGTGAGGGTGTTGCCAGAGCAGATTGACATTTGAGGTGGTGGACTGGGAGAAGAAGCCCCACCCTCAATGTGGGTGTGCAACATCCAATACGTTGCCATCCAGTTAGAACAGGTGGAAGAAGATGGGATAGCATTGCTCGCCGAGTATCCTGGCTTCCTTCTTTTTCCCACGCTGGGTCCCTGCTTCCACTCTTCCTGCTCTCGAACATCAGACTCCAGATTCTTCAGCTTTTAGACTCTGGGACTTGCACCAATGGCTTCCCCAGGCTCTTGGGCCTTCAGCAGCAGACTAAAGGCTGTGCTGTTGGATTTCCTAGTTTTGAGGCATTTGGACTTGGAGTGAGCCATTACCAGCTTTTCTTCCCCAGCTTACAGATAGTCTATTACGGGACTTTGCCTTGTAATCATGTGAGCCAATTCTCCCTAATAAATTCCTTTTAATATATATATATATCCCATTGGTTCTGTCCCCGTGAAGAACCATGACAAATACAATCAGTATTTGACAATGATGCCAACATTTAGTAGAGAAAAGACATTCTCTTTAATAATTACGCAGGAAAATCTAAATACTCATATGAAATGAAAATGCATTTCAATTCTTACTTCATAATACAAACAAATATTGATGTGAAATAAAACATAGTGCTAATTATAAAAGCTAAATCTTCAAAACTTCTATAAGAAAATATAAAACGTCTTTGGTTTCTTGGGTTAATCATAAACTTCTTAGAACACAAGAAGCAAAAACCATGAAAGAGAAACATCAATGAATTGGACTTCATCAGAACTTCTTCTCTGCAAAAGACACTGTCTTAAAAAATGAAAAGATAAACATCAGACTAAGTGGGAGAAAGTATTTACAAAATACGTAGCAATAGCATTAACAAAAAAATCATAATAAAAATGGGCAAAGAGTTTGAACACTCTTCACCAAAAAAGATACACAGATAACCAATTCCTAGATCAAAGAGTGCTCATTATCATTAGTCATCAGGGTAACACAAATAAAAATCACTATGACAAACCACTTCATACCCTCTAGAGCAATTAAAAATCTCATATATTGTTAGGAATGCAAAATGATAAACCATTTTAAAAAACGCATTTTTAGAATTTCCTATAAAGCTAAACATACTGTTAAAATATGACCCAGCGATTTTGTTCTTAGATATTTACCTAAGAAAAATGAGAACATATGTCTACACAAAGATTGCTATATGAATGTTCAGAGCATTTTAACTCCTAATGGTCAAAATTCAAAACAGCCCAAATGTTCATCACTGATGAATGGATAAACTAAGTGTTTGTTTCATGCAATGGAATACTATTCATCAGTAAAAAAGAACCAATTGCGGATACATGTAACAACATGTTTGAGTTGCAAAACCATTATGCTCAATCATGAAAGACAGAAACAAAAATACGTACTATTAATCAGGTTGGGTTTATATGACCTTCTAGAAAAAGCAAAACTAAAGGAACAGAAAGTATATCAATAGCTGCCATTGACTAGGGGTAGGCAGAACAGATTGACTGCATAGGGGCATTAGATAACTTTTTTAGAAGATAGAATTTTCTATACCTTGATTGTGGCAGTTATGTGATTGTATACATCTAACAGTCATCATCAAACTGTACACTTAAAAAGATAAGTCTTACTATATGTGCATTATACCGCAATGCTTCATATGAAAAATAAAAGAACAAAAAGTTTGCTGGGAAGCTGCTGGAAAGCTCATAGGAGTACATGCATTGGGTCATATTTGCATCAAAAAATAATGGCTTCTATTACCCATTTTGTCCCAAAGACTTAGGCATAAGAAGACATCGTTTTACTTTGAACTCTGATAAATAGAGGAATAAAGATTAAAAACATAAAGTTAACTTCTGTGTTAGTCATAATCAATTTAAATACCTCCACAGGCCAGGATAATACCCTAAATGGGTGAAATAAGCTAAGAAAAGGAACAGTCCAATTGTGATGATACATGGCAATTGACTTAACCACAGTGACAAAGAGGAGTCTTAAAACCTTGACAATGTGGAAAGTGTATATGCTTAGGGCATGTGATCAGCTCCTGTGGATTGCTGGTATGCAGGATGTAGGCCCAGTTTTGATATTTTTCCAATTTTTTGAGAATAAGAAGTTTAGATTTTGGATGTTAAAGCTCTTAAGCTAACCATGAATTAAAGTTTTCTGCAAGTCAGTATGTGGAATCCAAACCAAATGTGTTTGCATAACAGACTGAGTGATGTGCCATCAGTCTGGCACATATGAGCTATCGATCTGCACCAATGGAATTAAAAATAGGAAATACATATCCAAACACCAAAGAAGAAAAAGTACAGAGAAAATATACTGATATATATAGAATTAAAAAATGTTGACAGCTAACCTCCCCAAAACAGAAAGCATATAACAACATGAAAATGGTAAGACTAAATAGTAAATTAATATTAACTTCCCAGATAGTTTTATTAATGTCAAAGACATTAAGCTGGCTCAAAACAAACGTGAAAATTAAGATCTTATAACAGGAAGTTCATTTTAAACAAACCGTAGAAATAATTACAAGAATGAGTAAAAAGTAGAAGTTTGTCAAAGAAAAAAGTCAAAATCCTTGGTGTTATATTAATATCAGAACAATTAAAACATATATCAGAAAAATTATATGGAAAATGATTTATTTTATATACATAGAGTTCAAATGAAAATATGATTGCTAACCCCAAATAAAAAATATTCCAATGTTTAAAAAAGAATTAAAAGGAATGCAAAGCTTTTTTAAAAAAATAGTGAGATGGGAAAGACTTTTAAAAATCATATTGTCAAACCCTACATTTATAAAGAAGAAAATGAAAGAGAATAAATTTAACTACATAAAGATTAAAAGCAAAACTTTTATAAACAATTAAAGAAAACAAAGACATAAAGACATAAAGACAGCCATGCCTACTTCACATTTCTCACTAATTTTTCTTCTATAGCAAATATTCACACTCATCATCTGTTTTAAATTAAAGTGCTTAAAGTATAATTTTCTTTTTTTTGTTAGTCTTTTTTTAATATACTTTAAGTTCTGGGATATATGTACACAAATGCAGGTTTGTTACATAGGTATACATGTGCTCTAGTGGTTTGCTACACCCATCAACCCATCATCAATATTAGATATTTCACCTAATGCTATCCCTCCCCTAGCTTCCACTCCTCTGACAGGCTCTGGTGTGTGATATTCCTCTCCCTGTGTTCTTGTGTTCTCATTGTTCAACTTCCACTTATGAATGAGAATATGCAGTGTTTGGTTTTCTGTTCTTGTGTTAGTTTGCTGAGAATGGTGATTTCCAGCTTCATCTATGTCCCTGCAAAGGGCATGAACTCATCCTTTTTAAATGGATGCATAGTATTCCATGGTGTATATGTGCCACATTTTCTTTATCCAGTCTATCATTGGTAGGCATTTGGGTTGGTTCCAAGTCTTTACTACTGTGAATAGTGCTGCAGTAAACACATAAGTGCATGTGTCTTTGTAATAGACTGATTTATAATCCTTTGGGTATAAACCCAGTAATGGGATTGCTGGGTCAAATGTTATTTCTGGTTCTAGATCCTTGAGGAATTGCCACACTGTGTTCCACAAACTATCATCAGAATGAAAAGGCAACCTATAGAATGGGAGAACATTTTTGCAATCTATCCATCTGACAAAGGGAAAATATTCAGAATCTACAAATAACTTAAGCAAATTTACAAGAAAAAAACCAACAACCCTATCAAAAAGTAGGAGAAGTGTTGTTCAACAGACAAATGGATAAAGAAAATGGGGTATATATTCACAGTGGAGTACTATTCAGCCTTAAAAAGGAATGCAATCCTTTCATTTGCAACACTATGGATGGAACTGGAGGACATTATGTTAAGTGAAAGAAACCAGGCACAGAAAGACAAACTTTGCATATTCTCACACATTTGTGGGAGCTAATTAAAGAACTTCTGCACAGCAAAATAAGCTATCATCAGAGTGAACAGGCAACCTACAGAATGGAAGAAAATTTTTGCAGTCTACCCATCTGAAGAATCTACAAATAAACAAATTTGCAAGAAAAAAACAAACAATCCTATCAAAAAGTGGGTGAAGGATATGAACAGACACTTCTCAAAAGAAGACATTTATGAGGCCAACAAACATGAAAAAAAGCTCATCACTAGTCATTAGAGAAATGCAGATCAAAACCACAATGAGATACCATTTCATGCCAATTAGAATGGTGATCATTAAAATGTCAGGAAACAAGAGATCCTGGAGATGATGTGGAGAAATTGGAATGCTTTTATACTGTTGGTGGGAGGGTAAATTTGTTCAACCTTTATGTAAAGTATAATTTTCTGAGAGCTGCTTATATACAACTACTTTGTGTTCTCTATCATATTTAAGGGGACTGTAAATTGAAAAGTAAAATGTCTTTATCATTGATTTCAAATAAAACTGCAAATTTGCATGTGAGAAAAGAATGTACTTCTTCCCCCTTCTCTTTAGTTTACTTGATTGATGACCAGAAAACAAAATAAAAATTATGATATATTCATAGACCAAGGTAATATATTGAGTTTGGAATCCTTGCTAAAATGCAAAGTGACAAATTGCAGAAAATAATATTGGTAGAGTCATCAAATACATACCAAATGAAAGACAACATTAAATTATTCTATTCATTAAGTAATTCAATTGAAATGCAGTCCTAATCAAGTATCTTACATCTGTGAATAAAATGTATTACTCAGCTTATGTCTTATACTACCTACTGCAAATGTAATGCATTTTCTGATGCAAGTGAAAATATGTTCATAATTTTATTTTGCCTACTTATTCATTTATTCAATATGTATTTAATCGAGAAACTACTCTGTGCAAGGCATTGTTCTAGGATTGGGCATATGATACTGGACCAAACTTTATAGGTCTTTATATTTTCCTAATGGGGGACAGGCAATTACAAAAATAAATATTTAATAACTTTATGGGCCAGGCACCATGGCCTACACTTTTATTCCCTGCACTTTAGGAGGCCATGGGAGGAAGACAGCTTGAGGCCAGGAATTTGAGACCAGCCTGGTGAACACAATGACACTCCATCTCTACCAAAAAAAAATTGTTTTTAATTAGCTGGGCATGATTGCACACACCCATAGTCCCAGCTACTTGGAAGGCTGAGGTGAGAGATCACTTGAGGCCAGGAGTTTGAGGCTACAGTGAGCTATGATCACCCCACTGCACTTCAGCCTGGATTACAGAGCAAGATGCTGCCTCTACAAAATAAAAAATAAATTTAGAATTTTTTTTTAAATAAAAAAATAAAGAAAAACAACCAGAGGAAGAGAATATAAGTGACAGGGCTGCCATTTTATATATTGTGGTCATGGGAGGATGATAAAAATCTGAACAGAATGAGGAGCCAAGTCTTCCAATTATATAAAGAATTTTCTAGGCCCAGGAAATAGTAAGTCCACAGGCCCTGAGTTGAGAATGTACTTGAGATGTTTGATGAATATGCTTGAAGTGGGGTGAGTGAGCGGGAGAGTATACAAATGTTGTCAGAAGTACCGAAAGGACAAATCACCTAGTCCTTAAAAGCCATGATATACGACATAGGATAATAACTAAGGCTATATATTTTAGATGAAGCCCACACAGAATAAATTTCTGTGAGGATCTTCAGCTGCTACACTGATCAAAAGTCCTCACACTTTAAAAGTTGACCTTTGGCTCTTAACATTTGTGATAAGATATAGCAAGGAAGACAGAGCAGTAGAAGGGAAAAGTCAAGAGAGGAAACACATTTGGATTCATGGTAGAACATACTTTCCTCACTGCTTTGAAAAATTATTTATCTCATTGTTAGGAAAGGTCTTCATAAGATGTATTTTCTTTACACTCTAGAATCTGGTCTTACTGACATGAGGCCCTCCAGGGCTTTTCAACAAAGCCAACAACCTGGTCCTCTGCCTCAACAGAGTTATGTAATCCAGTCAGCATAGGTTGAAACCATTAGCTCTGTGTTCCTATTTGATATCCATTTCTATACATCATAGAGAACCACATCGTAATGGTGGCAGGAATTACAATGCTGGTTAAAGCTGAAAGTTAAGATAAATCTTCTGCTTAAATGATGAATCAATATGATGAGTTAGAATCTAGTCTTTGAATAAGGGAGAAGAAAATGGGGTTCCTTACAAAAGTTCTCAAGCTCTGGTCACATTTTCTGTAGGGGGAACAACATCTCTTCAATGTAATTTGAATCACCAAGTCTTTTTTTTCTTATTTATATGTTCTAGAGTGCTTCAGTAACAACATTAAATGAACATGAACTACAACACATTTCACCAGTGATTGTGGAACCTTATTTAAAAATTATGTAAAATATAGACTTTTGCTTAAGGAAAATAAAAACTCATTCCATACATCATGCTCTCCATAGATTAAATTTGAAAGAGAAGCCAAAAGCCACTAATTTTCCTATCTGATTCAGAAAGCAAACATATCAGTTAAAAACAACTTTCATCTGCTAACAATGAGTGTTTGCCAATTATCCAGTATAAATATCAAATCTCTTTAATAATGTGATTTTTTTTGGAGAATGCTCTCTCCAAACTAAATCCCTAACGCATAAATGATAGTAAGAGCTAATGAAAGCAGCTACTCTATTGTGGGCATACTAAATCAGCATGTATTAATAACAGGCTAATTCAGCCCTAGTTGCATCCACAACGCAGCAATGTCAGCATTCCACAAATATAAGGTACTCCTCCTGGCCACATATCTATCCTGAGAATGTTGCTTTCCCACAGACTGTGGTTGTTTAAGTTATCCATGTTTGTAGTGTATGACCCTGCCCCATTGCTGGTCACATCTTACTGGACCAAGTTATAATCTGACCAAGGAGAGATAACTTACTGGCTTGGGAAGCCAGTGGGAATCTGTTTAGATCTTTAAAGTGAGACACAAACAGAGTTAGGTGGTGAGCCCAGCACTAGAATGAAAATCCAAGAGCATCCTTGAACTAATAAAATATTCCTATGGCCTTATATTTCAATATTTCTTTGTATCCCATGAGCTACCATCAGAGCGTTGCTTTTATTTAATTTGTGTTTAAGTCATTATGAAATGAGTTTCTGTGATTCAAAGCAATGAAGTTTTGATAGAGAATGCCACCATGAAAAAAAACCACAGAAATCATGTTCTAACTAGCAGTATCACTCATTGATTCAACAACATTAATTAATCACTATCGCATATACTGAAGATACAAAGGAAAACCACACAGTGAGGCTTCCACTTTTCAGGTATTGCATGTATGGAGCTTGTAAGTTGCCACTCCACCCTAACTAGTAAAAAGCTAAACAGACTAAAAAATCAGCAACACTTCTTGGATCGATAAGAGAACAGAACACACAGGTCAAACCATTGCCCCCAAGATTAGAGAAACAAACAGATGAATACAGGGAAGCACTGCTTGCAAGAGTAGATTCTTGAGAGCAGAAATCACCATGGAAATCAATGCAGTGATAGGAAAATCTGAATTGTAATTGACAAATTGCTGAAGGCTCAGGGCCGACAAGTGTGAGAGATTTTCAAGATATTTTCAAAACTTTCAGTCAGCTAGGAATATAGTAGAACTTTTCCAATTTAATAAAGAATATCTAAAAAAAATCCTACAGCTAACATCATACTTAATGGTGAGAAACTTAAAAGTATTTCCACTAAGATGAAGAACATAACAAAAATATTCCCTTCCATCACTGTTTTTCAACATTGTACTGTAGGTTCTAGCCAATGCAATAAGACAGGAAAGAAAAGGTAAACAGATTAGGGGAAAAAAACTAAAACTTTGTTGAAATATTCAACAAAAACACTCCTGGAACTGATACGTGATTGTAACAAGTTTGCAGCACACAAAGTTAACATACAAAAGTAAATCACTTTCTTTTATACCAGCAATGAACAAGTGGAATTTGAAGTTAAAACTACAATACTGACTTTCACTTCCAAAATGGCACTGTAGATACAAGCTGGCTTCACTCCCACTCACAGAAAACAAACAAATATACAGCACTGAGATTATCACCAGCAATACCCCTACAATGCAAATATGAGGATAAGTCAGTTCCCAGGGCCACAGAGAAGTAAAAACAACCACCACAACCACCACCACCACCACCACCAAAAAAAAAAAACCTCTAAGCAGACAAGAAAACTGGATTTTCATATCTGTGATGCCTATCTTTTTAATCCCCCTGGCACCAAGCAAAATTTCCTCCATCTCAGCTGCTACACTGCAAAAAGTGAGATCAAGGTAGACAACCAGTTTTCCCAGCATCTTGGGTTCTTTGGCAGTAGATCTGTGCATGCTCATACTCACAGGAAATATGAGTGCCTAAAGGGAAACATAACCCTGAGGACACCCAGAAACAAAGAGGGAAGGTGGGACTATCATCTCCAGCCCCAGAAACTCAGATCTGTAACTCAGCCAAAGAAGACATCAAATCAGAGTGGCTGTTCAGCAGTATCATATCTTAGGAGGTACATTCTCCTAAGGTCAGCAGGGCATCAACCCCTACCCAGTCATTCCACACTACCAGGATATCCTCTTTGGTACCTCCCCTATTCTGGATAGTCAGCGCTCTGTTTGATAGAGGCAAGGCAAATTTGGGCTTTAGGCTCAATGCAGTGCTGAAAAGAAGTAAATGAGCTAGTGGAAAAAAAATATAAGAAATTCAACAGGTAAGTTATGAAGACTCTAAAGAAAACATAACCAATACAAACAAAACAAGTCAGACAGAGAAGAATGGAATAAATAATCTTTCAGTGCTAAAACATAGATGTACAGCCACAAGAAGCAATAACAAATAGGGAGCCATGACCTCCTCAAATAGACAAAACAAATAACCGGTAACTAACCCTAATGATACAGAGATAAGTGAGCTCTCTGACCAAGAATTCAAAACAGCACTTAAAAGGAAATTTAGTGATATCCAGGATAATACAGAAAAGAAATTCAGAAATTTATCAGAGAAATTTAACAGAGGTTGAAAAAATTTTAAAAACTAAAACAGAAACCTTGGAATTCAGAAATCCATTTGGTAACTGAAAAATCTACTGGAGGCTCTCAACAGCAGAATGGATCAAGCAAAAGACAGAATCAGTTAGGTCAAAGACAGGTTATTTGAAATTACATAGTGAGAGAAGAAAAAAATAAAAAGTAAGGAAAAGGAATGAAGATTGTCTATAAGATAAAGACAACTATAAAGATCAAATTTAAGAATTACTGGTGTTCAAGAGAAAGTTGAGTAAAGGAGATAAAGCATATACAAAGAAATAATAACAAGATTTTAATAACAAAATTCAAGGAAGATATAAATATCCACAAATAGGAAGGTCAGAGAAAACCAATCATATTCAAACCAAATTGGACTAATGCAAGGCATATGATAGTCAAAGCTCCAGCTCTTCTGGTGACAGACTTCTCAACAAAAATCATCCAGGCCAAAAGGGAATGAAACAACATTTTCAAAATGCTAAATGAAAAATCATTGTCATCCAAGAATACCTTATCCAGAAAAGCTATCCTTCAAATATGAAGAGGAGATAAAGTCTTTCTCAAGCAAACAAAAAATAAGAGAATTCACCACCACCAGACCCATTTTACAAGAAATGCTAAAGGGAGTTCTTCAAAGTGACAGAAAAAAAACACTAATGTGCAAAAAGGAAATATTTATTTTTTTTCTAATTGTACAGTTTATAATGTCAATTATATTTCTTTTTTATCTTTTACTTTAGGTTCAGTGGTAGATGTGCAGGTTTGTTATATAGGTAAACTTGTGTCATAGGGATTTTTGTACGGATTATTTCATCACCCAGATGTTAAGCCTACTACCCATTAGTTGTTTCTCTTGATCCTCTCCCTTCCTCCCATCCTCCACCCTCCCATAGAGACCAGTGTCTGTTGTCCCCCGCTATGTGTTCACGTGTTCTTATCATTTAGCTCCCATTTATAAGTGAGAATATGCAGTATTTGGTTTTTCATTCCTCCATTAGTTTGCTAGGGATAATAATCTGCCCCTCCATCCGTGTTCCTGCAAAGGACATAATCTCATTCTTTTTTTTTACGGCTGCATAATACTTCATGGTGTATATGTATCACATTTTCTTTATCTAGTCTACCATTTTTGGGCATTTAGGTTGGTTCTATTTCTTTGTTAAGAAGCATTTAAAGGTATAAAACCAACTGGTAAAACTAGGTACAAAGATAAACCAAGAATATACCAATATTGTAATTGTTGTGTGCAATCTACTTATAACTCTAGTATGAAAACTAATGGTAAATCTATCAAAAATAATAGCTACAGCAACCTGTTAAGAGATTGGCAGTATAAAATATGTGAATTGAGATAACCAATAGTCAAAATATCAGGGGCTGAAGTTAAAATGTAGAGAGTTTTTTTTTTGTTAGTTCTTTGTTTTTATTCCTTTTTTGGTGATCTAAGATAAGTTTCCATCTCTGTAAAATAATTTGTTACAACTTTAAGACATTTTTTGTAAGCCTCATGGTAACCACAATGCAAAAACCTATAACAGATACACTAAAAATGAAAAAACAATGAGTTAAAAGATACTACTAGAGGAAATTATTTAGCCACAAAGAACGACAGTAAGAATGGAAGGAAAAAGAGAGGGTTTAAAAAACAACCAGAGAAAAAGCAAAAAATTGTAGTAATAAGTGCTTACATATCAATAACACTGACTGTACATGGACTCATTCTCCAACTAAAATACATGAAGTCACCAAATGGATAAAGAAACAAGATCCAACTCTATCTATATATCTATAGATATAGTTGTCTATATCTTATAGGCAATAGCCTTCTACAAGAAACTAACCTCACCTATAAAGATATACATAGACTGAAAGTGAAAGGATGGAAAAAGATATCCCATGGAAGTGAAAAGCAAAAAAGGCAGTAAATATATTTAACTCACATAAAATAGACTACAAGTCAAAGGATATGAAAAGAGATGAAGAAGGTCACTATATAATGACAAAGGGATCAATTCAGCAAGAGAATATAAAAATTACAAATATCTATATACCCAACACCAGAGCTCCTATGTACATAAAGCAAACATTAGTAGATCTAAAGAGGGAGACAGACTGCAATATAATAATAGTAGGTGACTTTAACATCCTACTCTCAGGAATGGACAAATCATTTAGACAGAAAATAAAGAATCATTGGAATTAAACTACACACTTGGCCAAATAGCTTTAACCGACATTTATGGAACATTTCACCCAACTGCAGCAGAATATATATATATATATATATTTTTTTTTTATCAGCATATGGAACATTCTCCATAATAGACCACATATTAGGTCACAAAACAAGTCTCAATAAATTTAAAAAGTAGAAATCCTATCAAGCATATTTTTTACCCACGATGAAACAAAACTATAAATCAATAATAAAAGAAACCTTGGAAAATACACAAACACATGGAAATTAAGCAATAAGCTCTTGAACTACCAACAGCTCCTTAAAGAAACTAAGAAAGAAATTTAAAAATTTACAAGAAATGAAAATAGAAATACAAGATATCAAAATATATGAAATACAGCAAAAGCAGCACTAAGAGTGAAGTTTATAGCGATAAATATCAACATCAAAGTAATTTGAAACAACTTCAAATAAACAACCTAATGATGCACCTCAAGAACTACTAAAGCAAGAACAAACCAAACATTAGAAAAAAAGAATTATTAAAAATCAGAGCAAAAGCAAATAAAATGAAAACTCTTAAAATGCAAAAGATGAATGAAACAAAAGATTGTGCTTTTGAAAAGATATAAAAATCTACAAAGCTTTAGCTAGACCAAGAAAAAAAGAGAGAATACTCAAAAAAATAAAACCAGAAACAAAAAAGGGGGCTATAACAACTGAGACCACAGAAATAAAAAGAATCATTGGAACTAACACAAACAACTACATGCCAAAAAATTGAGAAACCTAGAAAAAAACTGAGAAGTTCCTAGACACATACAACCTACTAAGATTGAACCATGAAGAAATTTTAAAACTTCAAGAAATCAATAAAAAATAACAAGATCAAAACCATAATAGTCTCCCATCAAACAAAAGTCTAGGACCTGATGACTTCACTTCTGAATTCTACCAAACATTTAAAGAAGAACTAATACCAACTCTACTCAAACTATTCCAAAAAATAGAGGAGGGAATACTTCCAAAGTCATTCTACCAAGTCAGCAATTAACCTGATACAAAAAACAGACAAGAACACAATAAAAAAAGAAAACTTCAGGCCAGTATCACCGATGAACACAGGTACAAAAATCCTCAACAAAATACTAGCAAACGGAATTCAACAACACACTGAATAGATAGTTCACCATGATCAAGTGGGATTTATTCTAAGGATGCAAAGAGAGTTCAACATAAACAGATCACTAAACATGCTACCTACATCACATTAACAGAACCAAGAACAAAAACCATATGATCATTTTGATCAATTCAGAAAGAAAATTTGATAAGAGTCAACATTCTTTTCTGATAAAAACCCTAAACAAACTGGGTATGGAAAGAACATACTTCAAAATACTAAAGGTTACAGATGATAAAATCAAAGCCAACATCAAACAGAACAGGGTAAAATTGCCAAGGATGCTCACTTTCACCAATTTCATTCAACATAATACTGGGAGGCCTGGCAAGAAGAAGTCAAATTATCCTTGTTTGCAGATGATAGATCTTACATTTAGAAAAAACTAAAGAATTCACCAAGAAAAACCTGTTAAAATTGTTAAGTTCAGTAAACTTGCGGGATACAAAATCAGCAGCATTTATATATTCCAACCACTAACAATCTGAAAAGAAATAAAAAAGCAATCTCATTTACAATAGCTACAAAGAAAATAAAATACCTAGGAATCAATTAAATCAAAGATGTGAAAAATCTAAAACAGAAAACTATAAAACTGTCATTAAAGAAATGGAAGAGGACATTGAAATAAATAGAAAGCTAGTCTATGCTCATGGATTGGAAGAATTAATACTATTGAAATGACAATGCTACCCAAAGCAATTAACAGATTCAATGCAATTCCTATCAAAATATCAATGAAATTTTCCACATAAATAGAAAAATAAACCATCCTAAAGATTGTATGGCACCACAAAAAATCCAGAATAGCCAAAGCAATCCTGAGGAAAAAGATCAAAGCTGTAAGGATCACACTACTCAACTTTAAAATATACTACAAAACTCTAGCAATCAAATCAGCATGGTATCAGCATAGAAACAGACACACAGACCAATGTAACAGAGAACAGGACTCATATAAACCTACATATTTATGGCCTACTCATTTTTGACAAAGGTACCAAGAACATTCAATAGGGAAAAGACAGTGTCTTCAATAAATTGTGCTGGAAAAACTGAATAACCATATGCAGAAGAATAAATAGACCCCTATCTCTCATCATATATAAAAGTCAAATCAAAATTGGTTAAAGACCTAAATATAAGAACTGAAACTATGAAAGCACTAGAAGAAAACATTGGGTGACTACTCCAGGACAGTGGTATGGGTAAAGACTTTTTGGGGGATAAAACATCAAAAGCATAGACAACAAAAGCAACAATGTACAAACAAGATTACATCAAGTTAAAAAGCTTCTACATTGCAAAGAAAACAATTAACAAAGTGAAGAGGCAAACCACGGAACTGGAGAAAATATTTGCAAACTATTCAGCTGATAAGGAATTAATAACCAAAATATATAAGGAACTCAAAAGACACAATAACAAAAAAAAAATCAGATTTTTTAATGGGCAAAAGTTCTGAATGGAAACTTGTCAAAAGACATACAAAATGGCAAACAGATGTATTTAAAAATGCTCAACATCATTGATCACCAAAGAAATGCAAATCAAAACTACAATTAGATGTATATTGTTGGTAGGAATGTAAAATAGTCTCACCACTATGAAACAGTGCAGAGGTTCCTCAAAAAAACTAACAATAGAACTATCATATGATCCAACCATCTCATTACTGGGTATATATCCAAAAGAAAGTAAATCAATGTTCTGAAGAGATATCTGCACTCTCATATCTATTGTAGCACTATTCACAATAGCCAAGATATGGAATTGACCTAAGTGTCCATTGATGGATAAATGAATAAGGAAATTTGGTATACAGACAAAATGGAATGTTGTTTGACCATTAAAAAGAATAAAATCCTGGGCTGGGAATAGTGGCTTAAGCCTACAATCCCAGCACTTTGGGAGGCCAAGGCAGGCAGATCACAAGGTCAAGAGATCGACACCATCCTGGCCAACATTGTGAAACCCTGTCTCTCCTAAAAATACAAAAATTAGCTGGGTGTGGTGGCACATGCCTGCAGTCTCAGCTACTTAGGAGGCTGAGGCAGGAGAATCGCTTGAACCCAGGAGGCGGAGGTTGCAGTGAGTCAAGATCGCCCCACTGCATTCCAGCCTAGTGACAGAGTGAGACTCCATCTCAAAAGAAAAAAAAAAGAGTGGAATCCTGTCGTTTACAGAAACTTGGATGAAACTGAAGATTATTATGTTAAGTGAAATAAGCCAAGCCCAGAAAGACAAATATCACATGTTCTCACTCATATGAGGGAACTAAAAATGTGGATCTCATGAAGACAGAGTTGACTGCCAGTTACTGGAGGCCACATAGGGAAGAGGGAAGGATAAGGAAATGTTGATTAATGGTTACAAATACACTCTTAGAAGAAATAAAACCTGGTGTTCAATGGATCAGTAGGGCGAATATAGTTAACAGTCATCAATTGTACATTTCAAAATCGCTAGAAAAGAATAATTTGAATGTTTCTAGGGTAAACAAAAGATGAATATTTACAGTAATGGATATCCCAGTTACCCTGATGTGATTATGTGAATGTACCAAAGTATTACATGTACCCCAAAAATATGTACATCTAATATATGCTAATTTTTTTTAATAAAATAATTTTTAAAACCTAAAAATTAAGTAAAAATACTGTTTACCTTATCAAACAATTAGGTATAAAGCTAACAAACTATACAAGATCTGTATAAGAAAAACTATAAAACCCTCATGAACAAAATCAAATAACTAAATTAACAGAGAGATTCAACACGCATGGATAGGCAGACTCAATATTGTTATCAAAGTGTTAGTTCTTCCCAACTTGATACATAGATTCAATGTGAACCCAACCAAAGTTTTAGTTCTTTTGTGGATATCAACAAACGGATTCTAAAATTCATATGGAGAGGCAAAAGACCCAAAATAGCCAACATAAAGTTGAAGGAGAAAAACAAAGTTGGAAGACTGATACTACCCAAATTCAAGACTTACTATAAAGCTACAGTAATCAAGACAATGTAGTATTGGTGAAAGAATAGAAAAACAAAAAAATGACACAGAATAGAGAGCCCAGAAATGTACTCACATAAATATAGTTACCTGATCTTTTAATAAAGGAGCAAAGGTAACACAATAAAGCAAAGATACTCTTTTCAACAAATGGTGCTGGAACAGCTGTATATCCACATGAAAAAAAAAAAAAAAAAAGAGTCTAGACACAGACTTTACACCTTTCACAAAAATTAACTCAAAATGGATTCTAAACCTAAATGTAAAACATCAAACAATAAAACTTCTAGAAGATAACATGGGAGGAAAACCTACATGACCTTGGGTATAGTGATGACTTTTTAAGATACAACATCAAAAAGACAATCTATAAGATAACTGATAAACTGGACTTTATTAAAATTTAAAACTTCTGTAGAAGGCAATATCAAGAGAATTAAAAGCCAAGCTACATAATGGGAGAAAATATTTGCAAAGGACATACTTTATAAAGAACTGTTAACCAAAATATATAGAGAACTCTTAAAACTCAATAATAAGAAAGCAGCTGGGTGTAGTGGCTCATGCCTATAATCCCAACACTTAAGGAGGCCAAGGGAGGCACATCACTAGAGCCCGGGAGTTTGAAACTAGCCTCTGCAACATGATGAGACCTCATTTCTACAAAAAAAATTAAAATAAAAAAATAGCTAGTCATGGTGGTGTGCAGCTGTAGTCCCAGCCACTCAGGAGGCTGAGGAGGGAGGATGACTTGAGCCCAGAAGGCGAAGGTTGCAGTGAGCAGAGGTTGCACCACTACACTCCGGCCTGGGTAACAAAGCAGGATCCTGTCTCAAAAATAAATAAATAAATATAGAAAGCAAACAACCAGCTTAAAAACTGGGCCAAAGACCTTAACGGACCCCTCCCCAAAGGAGATATGCAGATGGAAAATGAACATATAAAGAGAAGCTCCACATGATATATCATCAGTGAAATGCAAATTAAAACAACAATAAGATATCATTACATAACAATTAGAATGTCCAAAATTCAAAACACTGACAGCATCAAATGATGGCAAAGATGTGGAACAACAGAAGCTTTCATTCATTGCTAGTGGGAATGCCAAACGGTACAGTCACTTTGGAAGACAATTTGGTGGCTTCTTACAAAACTGAACATAGTCTTATTATATGATGCAGCAATTTTGCACCTTTGTATTTACCCAAAGGAGTTGAAAATCTTTGTCCTCACAAAAATCTACAAACAGATATTTATGGCAGCTTTATCCATAGTTGCTAAAACTTGGAAGGAACCATGAATGCTATGCAGCAAGATCATCAGAGTGAAGAATCATCTCAGCAGCCAGTTCAGCTGAAATCTAAACATTATATGAAAAAAACGTCTTCAGAGTTAGAAAATCTAAATTCCCTTGGAAGGAGGAAAAGGCAGCTTATTTACATGGCTGGTTCTAAAAGCAATGGGAAATGAGACCCTACGGTAACATAATTTTAACATACCTATGTAGAGAAGTGCCAACACTAAAGAGAAAGGCTCAAAGTGAATAGATTCCTAAATGTACTTAGCAGAAATTGCTCAGAATTGAATTAAGGAAACCTCTCAGCTATGATATACCTCTAAGAGTATTTCACCAAAGGGACAAATCTTTTTTTTTTTCTTTTAAACCACATTTTTTAAAAATTACTTTTACAAACTCTGGAGAACACCAAACCTTGATAGGGACCTGAAAAATCCTTTGGGTGATTGAAGAAGTGATTGGCTTTACCCAAGGAGCTTCACAGCAACCCCCAATGACGACTGTAGAATCAGAAGTAAAGGTTTAGAGACTTGCGCTCTCAAGCAACTGATTTTGTACCTCAGAGCTGGTGGCATTAACCTGTTATGTTCAGGCTTCTTTGTACACACACCTTGAACTCTTTCACCATCAAAATGTATGGATTTAAATTTATTCGAGCAAAGTAATCACACAAAAAAACTGAATTAAAATTAGTCCATAAATGGTTCCCTGGTTTCAAGTAGGATGTTAGTGCCATTCTGAGAGTGGCCAGTACCACATCACACCCGTCAGGAGAACTGAATTATTCAAACTAGAAAAGCATCTACCTGAGTGTGACTATGCAGGTTTTAAATAGTCACTACTCCCAGATCTCCTTGATTATGATGGAGTTTAACATTCCAGCAATGTCACAAATGCTTTAAGGTCCTTTCTGAATGAGAGATTTCTGGCTAAGTTTTCTGGAGCTGCCTGCCAGAGTCAATCTGAGCTAACATCCTCAGCATACAGTTGGATCTCTTTATAATGCTGCCTCTGTAAGAAGAGAATGTCTTGTGCATTGCCAAGTTCAGGAGAGAAACTGTTTTCTTGTCCATCTCTGTCACATTAAATCAGGCTAGTGGCCAAAGCTTTCTTAAATTGGTTTCAGAAATCTAGAGTTATTCTTTAAATTATTTTTTTGTAGCACAGCAGTTTGACATATTCCTTCCAACTCACAAATTACTACTCTTTTCTATTAAAACAAAGGGAAAATATATTTTTATTTTATTTAGCCCCCAACATTACTAACTCAGAATATTTCCTACTATGTGTAGGATGGCAGGACATGCCATGTTTCAGCCTTTATTTGACTTAACTGCCATAGAACTAAATTCGACATAAAGTCTTATTTTATGTAACTGACAGGTGGGGTCAGATTGTAAGAAAAAGCCTTATTTATTTTAGTAAATAAAAAGAAAAAAGTATATGAAGGAACAGGAAGAAAATTACACAATAAATGCTGCATTACTATTCTAACATGTCTAATCCTGAGTAGTCAAGCCCTTGCTTCTCATCAGTGTGACATTAAACTATGTTCCTATAGTATTAATAGATTTATTTCCTCCACATTCCATGAACCTATAAATTACTTAGATAGAAAGATAATATAAGCTATTTAGATGAGTAAAATACTATAATCATAAACAATTTTTTTAAAATTGCTCTTGGTAGATTAATTACCTTGGAGTTTTTGCTCTTTATTCTGTGGTGCTATTTTGGGGAACTGCCTATAATTTAAGGAAACCTGAAGCTAATGCTGTCCCAGTCTCGATATCTATCTTCAGGATTGCTAGAAGCCATACCAAAACACTACCACGTATGTTCTCATCTCAGGCTACTCCCAGACTTCACTCACAGGCAAAGTTTATATATCATCAAAGCCCAAGGATATGACTTTACCTATTCCTCTCATGTCTCAATTGTTGAGAGCAAGAAGTTAATTAAATCAAGATTAGAAATCAAGTCTAATCTATGTTAGGATCAGATGTCCTCACTCTGTTCTATAGCTATAGCTTGCTAAATCAAAAATGCTTTCTCAGAAAATATGATCACCAGATGAGATGGTATAAGTGGATGCATAAAAACCCTCCGCTCAGTAGAAAAACAGCTCCAGGGTATACCACAGACATGGGGCATGCATCAGCAGATGCATCACTGGGCAAAGAGGAAAGTGAGTTGTAACAAGTACGGAATGATTAACCACTGAGAATACAATACATAGAATAACAACAACAAAAAAATCACCTGCCTTTTATGTTAATTATCTAAATCCAAATTTTAGATATTTCTTCCAAGAGACCATATGAAAAATTGCCTGCAAAGAAATATGTGGTAAATCATAAGTGAGAGAAATGTCAACCTAAATCCTCAGTTCATCTCTCTTCTACTCTCCCAAAAGGAATCTTTTGATTCCATACCTCACTAGCTTAGACAAGCACACACATGCACACACACACACACACACATGCACGCACACACATGCACATGCACACATGCACGCATGCACACACACATGCACACACACAGACATACACATTCATTTGCTTTGCTATTGCAAACACTATTGTAACTCCTTCTCTATTTATATGCAAAATGCTTACTAAACATACAAGATGTAAAAAGGCATATCAGTACCATATTGTAGTTTGCTATACCCTAAATCATTGCTTTATTTTTCATAGCCATAAATAATTCCCTTATAGCTTTGTCATAACCCAAAAGATGAAGACTTCTTTAAGTGACTTTCCAATCACTCTCTAATTTCATTCCTGACTATGGTCTAGAAGAGATAATAAATTTAAATGCCTTGAAAAAAAAAAAAGATTTTCTTCCTTTCAAAGACTCATTCAACCAGAAGCAAAGTGTTCCACTATGACTTGACAGCCACCCGTTTCAAACCAAAATCAGCTGAACTTGACATTGCCATTAAGCTCTGGCTCCTTCTTATTTCCTGGTGACAGGTGGCTATAGGGCTTGGAGTATGGATAACTGTCATCTCTTATATATTGAAACACTGGTCTATTATTCCATAAGAAAATGACTATTTTGTTTATGCTGCTCAAACATTCACTATATTCTATCATCTGCAAGAATTCTATATTCATCTTATTTTCTTGATTCTTGTTCATGCAACATTATACAAATGTTTATTGAGTCCCAGGTGTCAGTCACTGTGCTGTGTGATACTCTAGCAATAACAAAATCCTCTTCTCCACATAAATACCTAGGTAGACAGGTAGAGAAGGAATTACAATGCAACACAATCCGTTACATTATATAACTCAGGTGAGGCTGAGCAGCATATAATTATTTTTTAACTTTAAAATTTTTTTTCATTTATGTGGGTACATAGTAGGTATACATATTTATGGCGTACATGAGATATTTTGATACAGGCATAAATGCATAATAATCACATCAGAGTAAATGGACTATCACCTCCGGTATTTATCGTTTGTGTTACAAAGAATCCAGTTATACTCTGAGTTATTTTTAAATGTCTAATAAATTATGGTTGGCTGTAGTCATGCTGTTGTGCTGTCAAATACTAGATCTTATTCTATTTCTTGTACCCATTAACCATCCTCACTCCCTGTCCCCTGTCCACTACCCTTCCCACACTCTGATAACCATCACTCTACCTCTATCTTCACGGGTTGTTTTAATTTTTATCACAAATAAGTGAGAACATGAGAAGCTTGTCTTTCTGTGCTTGGCTCATTTTACTTAGCATAATGACCTCCAGTTTCATCCATGTTGTTGCAAATGACTGGTTCTGTTTTTTTTTTATGACTGAATAGTACTCGGTTATGTATATGTACCACATTTTCTTTATCAATTCTGACTATGGACACTTAGGTTGCTTCCAGATCTTGGAAGCTACTGGCTACTATGAATAGTGCTGCAATAAACATGAGATTTCAGATACATATTTGATGTACTGATTTCCTTTCTTTGGGGTATATACCCAGCAGCAGGATTACTGGATCATATTGTAGTTCTATTTTTAGTATTTTGAGGAACTTGAAAAAAGTTAACCATAGTGATTGTACTAATATACATTCCCACCAATAGTGTACAAGTGGTCCATTTTCTCCACATCCATGCCAGCATTTGTTATTGCCTGTCTTTTAGATAAAAGCCATTTTAACTAGGGTGAGATGATATTTCATAGTAGTTTCAATTTGCATGTCTGTGATGATCAGTGTTGCTGACCATCTTTTCACATACCTGTTTACCATTTGTATGTCTTCTTTTGAGACATGTCTATTCAGATCTTTTCCCCATTTTTAAATCAGATCATTAGATTTTTTTCCTGTTGAGTTGTTTGAAACGCTTATATATTCTGCTCATTAATCCCTTGTCAGATGCATAGTTTGCAAATATTTTCTCCCATTATATGGTTGCCTCTTCATTTAATTGATTGTTTCCTTTGTTGTGCAGAAGCTTTTAAACTTGAAATGATCTCATTTGTCCATTTATGCTTTGATTGTCTATGCTTCTGGGATATCACTCAAGAAATTTTTGGCCAGAATAATGTTCTGGAGATTTTCCCCGGTGTTGTTGTTAGCAGTTTCATAGTAGTTTCATCAGTGTTTTATAGTTTTCATTATAGAGATGTTTCTCTTCTTTGGTTAATTCCTAGGCATTTTATTTCATTTGTTGCTATTGTAAATGGGATTATATGCTTTCTTTTTCAGATTGTTCACTGTTGGCATATAAAAGTGCTACTGCTTTTTCTATATTGATTTTGTATACTGCAAATTTACTGAATTTATGAGTTCTAATAGTTTTTTGATGGGCTTTAGATTTTTCTACATATAAAATTATATCATATGCAAAGATAATTTGACTTTTTCCTTTCCAATTAGAATGCCCTTTATTTCTTTCTTCCATCTGATTGTTCTAGCTAGAACTTCCAGTATTATGCTTAGTAAGAGTGGTGAAAGTGGGCAACCTTGTCATCTTCCAGATCTTAGAGGAAAGGATCTTAGTTTTTCCCTATTCAGTGTGGTACTAGCTACTGGGTCTGTCATATATGGCTTTAATTGTGTTAAGGTATGTTCCTTCTCTACCCAGTTTATTAGGGTTTTTATCATGAAGAGATGTTGAATGTTCCCAATTTTTTTTGCATCAAATGAAATGATCACATGATTTTTGTCCCTCATTCTGTTGATGTGATGCATCACATTGATTGATGTACATGTGCTGAAACTTCTTTGCCTCCCAAGGATAAATCCCATTTGGTCATGATAAATGTTCTTTTTAATGTGTTGTTGAATTCAGTTTGCTAGTATTTTGATGAAATTTTTGCATCCATATTTATCAGGGATATTGCTTATAGTTTTCTTTTTTTGATGTGTTTTTGTCTGGTTTTAGTATCAGGGTAATACCAGCCCCATAGAATGAGTTTGAAAGTATTCCCTCCTCATTAATTTTTTTGGAACAGTTTGAGTAGAATTAGTACTAGTTATTTAAATGTTTGGTAAAATTCAGCAGTGAATCCATCAAGTCCCAACCTTTTATTTGCCAGGAAATTTTTAGCAATGGCATTGATTTCATTACTTATTATTGGTCTGTTTAGGTTTTGGATTTCTATAGTGGTAGGTTGTATGTATCTAGGATTTGTGTATTTCTTCTAGATTCTCCAAATTTTTGGTATATAGTTATTCATAGTAGCCTCTAACGATCTTTGCATTTCTGTGGTATTGGTTGTAATATCTCTGTTTTTATCTGATTGTATTTATTTGGGTCTTCTTTCCTTAGTTATTCTGACCAAAGGTCTGTTTTTGTTTCTTTGATCTTTTGTATTGTTTTCTTCTTTCCAATTTTATTTATACTGATATTTATTATTTCTTTTACTAATTTTGGATTTGGTTGGCGCTTTTTTTTCTAATTCTTTAAGATGTATTGTTACATTGTTTATTTGCAGTTTTTAAAATTTTTCTGAGGTACTTATAGTCATAAACTTCCCTCTTAGTACTGCTTTCACTGTATCCCATAGATTTTGGTATGTTCTGTTTCCATAACCATTTGTTTCAAAAATTGTAAATTATTCTTCTTAATTTCTTCATTGACCCACTGGTCACGCAGGAACATATTATTTAACTTCCATATATATGGGTGGTTTCTAAAATTCTTTTGTTATTGACTTATAGTTTTATTCCATCATAGCCAGAGAAGATACCTGATATAATTTAATATATTTTTTAATTTTCTAAGACTTGTTTTGTGGCATAACATATGGTCTCTCCTTGAGAATGATCCATGGGCTTAGGGGAAAAAAATGTGCATTGTGCAGCCATTTGATGAAATATTCTGTAAATATCTATTAAGTCCATTTAGTCTATAGTGCAGATTAAGGCCCATGTTTGTTTCTTTGTTGATTTTCTGTCTGGACAACCTGTCCAAGGCTGAAAGTAGGGCATTAAAGTCTCCAGCTATTACCGTAATGCTTCTATCTTTCCCTTTAGTTCTAATAATATTTGCTTTATATATTTAGATGCCCAAGTGTTGGGTGAATATATATTTACAGTTGTTATATCCTCTTACCGAATTGACCCCTTTATAATTATATAATGATCTTCTTTGTCTCTTGTTATGTTTTTTGTCTTGAAATCTATTTTGTCTGATTCGAATACAACTACTCCTGCTCATTTTTGGTTTAAATCAGCATGGAATATCTTTTTCTATCCTTTTATTTTCAGTCTATGTGTGTCTTTACAGGTGAAGTGTGTTTCTTTGTAAGCAACAGATCAACGACTCTTGTTTTATCATGCATTCAGCCACTCTGTCTTTTGATTAGAAAATTTAGTCCATTTACTTTTAATGTTATTACGAATAAGTAAGGACTTACTTCTGCCATTATGTTATTTGTTTTCTGGTTGTTTTGTGATCTGTTCTTTCTATCTTCCTTTTAGTGAAGATGATTTTCTGTGGTTGTATATTTTAATTTCTTTTTATTTTTTGTGTATCTGTTGTATGTTTTTCAGTTTGAGCTTAACATGAGGCTTGCAAGTAATATCTTAGAACCTATTATTATAAACTGATGACAACATTGCCTGCATCAATAAACAAAAAAAAGCAAAAAGAAAACAAAATGTCTACACATTTAGACATTTTGTGTTATTTTTTAGATCTTATTGTACTGTCTATTTAGATCTTATTATACTGTCTATGTCTTGAAAAGTTGTTATAGTCATTATTTTTGATAAGTTCATCTCTTATTCTTTCTACTTAAGACACAAATGGTTTATGCAGCACAATTACAATGTTATAATGTTCTGTGTACTTAACTACTACCAGTGAGTTTTGCACCTTCAGGTGATTTCTGATTGCTCATTAATGTTCTTTCCTTTCAGATTGGTGATCTCCCTTTAGAATTTCTTATGGGACAGATCTTTAATACTCTACTGAGGGATGAAAATTCCTCAGCTTTTCTTTGTCTAGGAAAGTCTTTATTTCTTCTTCATGTTTGATATAAATTTTTTCAGATATACTATTCTAGAATAAAAGTTGTTTTCCTTCACCACTTTAAATATGTCATGCCATTCTCTCCTGGCCTGTAAGGATTTCATGGAAAAGTCTGTTGCCAGATGTATTGGAGCTCTATTGCATGTCATTTGTTTCTTTTCTCTGGGTGCTTTTAGGATCCTTTCTTTATCTTTGACCTTTGGGCATTTGAATACTATGCCTTGTCGTAGTCTTCTTTGGATTAAATCTGCTTGTTCTATAACCGTCTCATACTTGAATATTGATATCTTTCTCTAGATTTGGGAAGTTCTCTATTATCTCTTTGAATAAACTTTCTACTCCTATCTCTTTATCTCCTCTTTAAGGCCAATAATTCTTAGATTTACCCTTTGGAGGTTATTTTCTAGATCTTGTATGCATGCTTCACTTTTCAAAATTCTTTTTTCTTTTGTCTCCTCTGACTTATATTTTCAAATAGCCTGCCTTTGAGCTTACTAATTCTTTTTTCTGCTTGATCAATTCTGCTGATAAGAGACTCTCATGCATTCTTTCATATGTCAATTGCATTTTCAACTCCAATATTTCTGCTGATTCTTTTTAACTATTTCAATCCTTTTGTTAAATTTATCTGACAGGATTCTATATTTCTTCTCTACATTGTCTTGAATTTCTTTGATTTTACTCAGAACACCAATTTTGAATTCACTGTCTCAATGGTTACATATCGCTGTCTCTCCAAGATTGGTCACTAGTGCCTTATATAGTTCATTTGGCAAGGTCATATTTTCCTGGATAGTCTTGATGCTTTTGGGTGTTCATCAGTATCTGGACATTGAAGAGTTAGATATTATAGTCTTTGTAGTCTGATCTTATTTGTACCCATTTTTCTTGGGAAGGCTTTCCAGGTATTTGAAGGGACTTGTGTATTATAATCCAGGTTTTTGGTCACTGCAGCCATATCTACATTAGGGGGCATCATACGTCCAGTAATGTGGTGGTTCTTGCGAACTTCTAGAGGTACCACTTTGGCACTATTGGATCAGATCCTGAAGAACTATCTAAATTACCTCTCTTCCCTTGCTTCCTCCCAAACTAAAGGAGTATCTCTCTATGCTGAGCTGCACTGAGCTGGGGGAGAGGTGATGCATGTACCCATGTGGCCACCACCACTAGGACTCTGCTAGGTCAAGACTTAAGCTAGCATTCCACTGGGTGAGACCCTGCAGTAATCACTGGATACTGCCTATGTTCACTCTAGGTCCTAGGGCTCTACAATCAGCAGGTGGCAACGCTAGCCAGGCTTGTGTCCTTCTCTTTAGGGCAGCAAGTTGTACCTGGTCCTGGGCAGGTCCAGAGATGTCATCTGGAAGCCAGGGGCTAGAGTTGGAAATCTTAGAAATCTACTTGGTGTTCTATTCTACTGCAGTCAAGCTGATACCCAAGCCACAAAACAAAGTCCTTCCCACCCTTTCCTCCCCTTTCCACAAGGAAAGGAGTCTCTCCCTATTGCCACCACTGCCCCGTGCCTCCAGCAAGTTCTGTCTCGCTACCACCAATGTTAATTCAAAACCCAGGGGCTGTTCACCCAGCTTTTAATGAGTGCTGCCAGAACTGGGATTCTCCATTTAGGGCAGTGGGCTCCCCTCTGGCCTAGGGCAAGTCCAGAAATGCCGTCCAAGAGTCAAGCCCTAGAATCAAAGACCCCAAGAGCCAAGAGCCCACTTGGTGCTGTTCACTAGTATGGCTGAGCTGGTGTATATGCTGATTTTTGGTTCTATTAGAGGTGTTCTTTTGTATGGATAGTCGTTCAATATAGTGTTCCTACAGGAAAGATGATCAGTGGAGGGTTCTATTCAGTCATCTTCCTCTGCCTCCTCTCCTAGTCATTATTCTTAACTTCATTTCTGTCTTCTTTATGGTTCAGAACTGTCCAATTAAAATTTATGTGATGATGGAAATATTCTAGGCTTCACTGTCAAATATAGTAGCCACTAGTCATATGTGGCTACTGAGCACCTAAAATGGGGTTAGTGTGACAGAGTACTTAATTTTAGACTTAATTTAATTTTAGTCTATTGATTTAAATTTTAATTTAAATGTCCTTTTGTAGCAAGAGACTACTATGTTGAACAATGCATGTATAGACATTCTTGGCACTATAAGCCCCATTATTTGACCCAGCTATAAATTAGCCATTGAATTGTAGAAATCTCAGGGAAATAATTATTACAGGCACTATGTAACATCATTAGAGAAAAATACTTCTAATAGTTCAGCCAGATCAAAGGCAGTGTTCTATCTGAATCAAATCTATAGATGTCTTCTTGTAGTAATCCATCAGTGGGCTGTTTACTGTCAAAGGCATAATTCTTTTTGCCAGTCTCAACTATGTCAAGGAAAAATTATCTAAAACATTCAAAAGTAAATGAATAGTCTTATGTTTATCAATAATTTCTATCAACTCACCTCCAATCCAATAGTCAATTGGTACAGGTCTGAATTCTCTCAGTTACTGAGCAAAGAAATGTTTTACTTAGAGAACTGTTAAATGTTAAATGTGTTCTGAAAATGGGAGCATAGAGTTTTTAGACCAGGATTTCAACATTTAAATTACTCATAACCAAAACAATTATAACATGGAACCCAAGGGAAAAGACCACTAGGACTTCAGTAAAAGCAGTGAGTCAGCACAGGATAAATAAAGATACATTATTTTGAGGGGGTGGTGGTAAAGAGACAGTGATGTGAGAGGAATATGGGCACTGAAGGCAGCCTTTGATGTGACTCCTAGCTATGACTTGGAAAGCTGAGTGACCTTGGGAAACCTGCTTTAGTTTCCTCATCTCCAAAATGAAAATAATATGTACCTTGTACATTGTTGAAAGGGCCATAAATAATGTGTTGCAAATGCCTGGTGCAACACAATAAATGATAGTTAATGTTATTGTGACAGAGTTACAGCCATAGCAGCCAGTACCGGCTGAATCCCATCAAGCCATCCTTTAAATTTAGAACACCTACATAAAAATAAATTTAGAACACCTACATATAAATATATAAGAGAACACCTACAAATAAAGTTATGACTCAAGTTAATAGAATATTCACAAATGGAAACATTAAATGAACTACAGAAGACATAGCTCCTGTGTCCACAAGTTTTACCTATTAAGGTCAAGATTCCTTCCCTCTGCATTAATATTCTCCCAAATTCAATCCAGAATTTTTAAGAAATTAAAGATCAAAATGTAAAAAGTGACTGACAATTCAAAGAACTGAAACGGCATCTGTTTTTATTGGAAACCCAAATCACATGTAATCTTTGGAGAGTGGAATTTGACCTCAGAGAAAGGATCCAGGAAAAGGATGAATTAGAATCAACATTTAAACTGTTCCCTCCACTGTACCAGCATCTCCACTCATTTTCATCTCCACTCATTTTTATCCGTTTGGTTCTGATGCTACAGACTGCCGTTTTAGCTTATCTGAACCAGACACTGAGGAGCAACATAAAACAAACAGTTCAGAATGCTCTGATTTGAATGTATCCCCACAAAATTCATGTGTTGGAAACTTAATTCACAATGCAACTGTGTTGGGAAGTTGTGCCTAATATAAGGTATTTGAGTCATGAAGGCAGAACCCTCATGAATTGATTAATGCCATTATTGTAGGAGCAGGTCAGTTATTATGAGTGTGGGTTATTATAAAGTGAACCTGGCCCCTGGTGCCTTTCTGTTTTGCATGCACTCTCTTGACCTTCCACCTTTCTGTCAAGAAAAGACCCTTGCCAGATGCCAGCACCATGTTCTTGGACCTCTCAGCCTCCAGGAGTATAATAAATACACTGCTTTATAAATTATCCAACCTGTAGTATTCTGTTATAGCACCAGAAAATGGACTAAGACATAGGACATATGGAGGACAAACGCATACTCCTATTGACAAAGATAGAGAGGCTTATAAACCTTCCCACAGCTCTAAACAATATTTCTTCTTTCAAATGTTAATCTTACATTTGTTTCACTAATAATGAAATTATTCAGCAGTAACTATGGGATGACAGTTTGCAGGGGACAAGAATAATGAGCAAATAATGCTTCTAACCCGTTTCATTTGATAGCCATTCTCCTCTCTAAAAGGCATTGTAGTTAATGCTACAGTTGTACCAAATAATTAAATTATTCTCCAAGTAATTCACATTAAAATTCTCTCTCACTCTCTCCTCAAATTTAAATACAGGTACTTATGTAATTTTTTTAGTTACAGGCAAAAAAAAAAAATCCTCCTTACTCAACAAATTACTAAACTCAAGTATACAGGTTAAGAGTACTCATCAATTAAGTGGAACAAATTTGTCAAGATGCAAATATAACTAGAGATACAGGGTAATGGGGTGATTATAAGAAACAATAAGTTTAACAACCTGGGACTGATGATGCCTCAGCTCCACCTTTTGCCAGCTAAATAACCTTCTTGTGCAAGTGCTTTAAACTTCAATTCCTCCATCTCCTAAAAATATAAATAACAATAGCAACAGAGAGATCCAAGATGGCCGATTAACAACAGCTCAGGATTGTAGCTCCCAGTGAAAGCGCAGAGAGCGAGTGGACGCCACACTTTCAGACAAATTTTTGTTGCCCACAGACTAGGAGATTCCCGGCAGAGTAGCCACATGGGTCGCCAGCGCGACTTTTTTGGCCGCTGTGGCTGTTTTGCTGGCACCCCGGCACAGCGCTTCCCGGTGCAGAGTATACGGGCTGGGGTGCCCTTTGAGTCCGGCTCAGCTGGTCCCATCCCCACAAGGAGAATAGCAATTGGAAGCGCTGAGGACTGAGAGTTTCACAGTAAGCACAGCTGAACCCAGGAAAGCCAAGCTCTGTGGGGAAGGGGCGTCCCCCTAAGGAAAACTAAGAAACAGAAAAAACTTCATCACCAACAAGC